>ML103085.1:0-57497 GCA_003697995.1 Taxidea taxus jeffersonii
AATGCGGGACTCGATCCCGGGACTCCAGGATCATGACCTGAGCTGAAGGCAGTTGCTTAACCAACTGAGCCACCCAGGCGCCCTGGCATGCATTTCTATGCTAACACCATATTTGCATCCCTGGAAAACGCTGGTGTCTGCAAAATTATACAGTAAAAAATACCTTGGCTTATGGGAAAAGACAGGATTAGAGGTCAGAACATTCCAAACCTACAGAAATATGTAACCAAGCACTAACAACTACCATAACAATCTTAATGAAAATACTAGCACAGTTAAATCTCTACTTGTATCTCTGCTTTTATCTAGCTTTTTCATCTTCTTTCAAGATGCAATGCCGGAAGGGCATTCACTTTAAAATGAAAACTATGATCCGGGTGTAGCCCTTAAAAAGGTAAAAACAAATATATCATTTTAACAAAGGAGAAAGTGATTTCCAGTTTTCTTAGCAGCATCCTCAATATTTTCAGATATGTATCATACTGGAAATCAAGACGGTTCTTAAACTGCTAAACAAATACTTGCAGTAAAGGAAAGCGCTTGAGTTGATTTTTCATATTTTTTATTAACATCTTCATAGATAGCTAAGGCTTTCTCTTTAACAATGAGAAAGCTTGCTCTTGATCACTTCAAAAATGAATGTGCTAAAGGAGTGGTATATGGAACAACACAGTTCCTGCATCAGCCCCCTTTTAACCAATCCTGTACCAAAGAAACACGCAAAGAAACAGAATTGTATCTTCAATACACAGGATGCACATTAGCTGCAACTTTGGGTGTCAGCCACAGAACATACATAATAGCACAAGGCCAATCCGACACTCTCCATCTCAAGACATCATCTATCAAAGGTGATTTTATCAGGACTAAGTGAGACAATGAGTGAAAATGCCCACCTGGCACACAGGAGGCACTCAGAAATATTAGTTCCCTTGAAGACAAACAGAAAGAATATCCACTTCTATATATTTCATATCAAACTTATTTTGGTTTTTTATTTTAGTTTAGCTATTTTCATTTCTTTTTTTATTTTCTTATCTCTTCATGTTTTCTTTGGTTTCCCAGAATTTAAAAAAAAAAAAAAAGGGAAAAAATGCTATGCATAAGCAGTGAAAATGAATGAAGAATATATAATAAAAGCAAATTTGACCTAAATGCTTTTGAAATTTTACTCAAAATTCCAGACACACACCTATCAAATAATTTTAGTGCAAACAGTGATGGAAGAACAAGAGAACAAAGTTAAATAAAAGTGGAGAAAAATTCTGAAATGAAAAGATCAACAGTTGGCCTTTCCAAAGTTACTGATGACATTTCCATCTAGACTCCATTTGTACCTGAAACTCAACGTATCAATGTGGAAAATTACAAACAAGCAAAACAAAAACACAAATCCTTCTCACCTAAAATAAATGGTCTTATTTATCTATTTCTATTAAGATAACCATTCTTTCCATGAAAAGGCTTAAAATTTCAGGTACCACCTGCCTCCCAATCTCCCAAATTGAACGCTTTATTAAGATTCACTAATTTTTTCAAAGAAACATAAGATATGACCCCTCAACTCTTTTTTTCATTTCCCTCTGGTAGGCCCCATGCCTGGGCACAAGACTTCAAAACAGAACAAAATGTGAAGCATGTTCTTTTCCTGCTGAAACAATGGCTCCCGAAGATTTACACCCAGCCTGACCTCAAGGCCTTCATGCCTCTAAGTCCCATCAATATTTCCATAATCAAGTCCAACAACTCACTTTTCTGAACTCTTAATGAATTGGATTATTTCTGTCCTCTGAACACTTGGGGTATTCTTTCTCACAACGTGCTCAACCTGTTGTTAACTCTTTGCCTTATCTTCTCCCTCTTCCATGTTGCATCCCCTTCTGCTTCAGTGAATGGCAAGGTAGTGCCCTTGTTAAAAGGGCAAGTCTTTTGTACATGGCCTGAGTTCACATATTTCTTTCCTGGCTTTGCAACCTTAGACGGTTATTTAAATTTTCTGTGCCTCATAGCCTCAAGTGTAAAAGGGAATAGTAAGATGATAATAATGAGAGGGCTGTTGTACATATTAAGCGACTTAAACCGATGTAATGCGCTTACAATAGACCCTGGCAGTTAGCAAACATTCAACAAATTTTAGCTCTTTCTAGGTGTCGAATTCTTAAGGGCTTCTTTACACCCCTTAATTTTTAATTAATTATATATCTTTTCTCATTTTGCAACATTTTGTTGACCAGTTTATTGGTATCTCGTACGCTTAATTGGCTTTTATATTTTTTGCCTTCTCAACTATCAACATTGGATTCTATGCACTACCCCTTCCACACGCTTGCAAATTTTCAAACAAAACATTAAATACATTACATACATTAAAATAAGCATTAAACTAGAAACGAGAAAATCTAATCTTAAATCTAACTCCTAACTATCACTGATATCAGCAAATCAGGTAATTCTTCTGCACTTCAATTTCTTCATCCATAAAATAGTTAACAGTCCCTTGGATTATTGCTGATCATTCCTTACAAGGAAGTGAACCCACTTTGAGCCAGTGGTCTATGGGGTTACAAAATGGTGGCATTATACTCATTGTAAATCCTGAACAAGTGTTTGTTAATTGATTAACTGACAAAATGGCACAAAGTTTAAATATTAATATTATTCTGAGCCGAGGAAATGTTAGTATTTTTAAACCGCTGCAAAAGTCTGGCATCAGAGAACTGAATTAAGAGTTTAGAGACCAGAGCTCTCACTACTATTCGGATCTTTAGTAAATCACTTATCCTAATTGTGTGCTCATGCTACGCCTCTCTAGACTAGTATCAACCTGGTGCGGCCTTTGAAAGGGATCTGTGATACAATAAGAAACCCATTCCTCAAGACTCTTTACTGCCATCTGCTGGAAACTGTGAAAATAAATATATACTCTATCACCACAACCATGAGTGGCGCCCCCTGGAGTTGTTCATCGCACAATCTACATAACCATTCCTAGGAATGCTGCTGAATAAGGTGTCTGAGGCACTATAGGCATTCAATAAATGTTTGATAAATGAGTAAGTGATGAATGAGCCACCATTATCAATGAATTAAATTATCTCTGCCCCCTCAATATTTGATTTTATTCATAGAGAAGTTTGTAATGACTTTAAAATATTGAATAAATGGAATGTTTTTAAACGACAGCAGATCTGTCTGTATTTATAATTACCTCTGGCATAATAATGTCTGACATAGTAGGGTTGATATTTTATAGGAACCCTACACATATCTATTATCACAAGCTCCTCATGGCAGTATAGCAACTATCAGATATAATTATGTCAGATTTTCAAATAAGCACATGATGGCTCTGAGAATTTAAGTTACTTTTTCAGAGTCAAGAGACTTAATGGTCTAAATCTTCTGATTTCAAATCCAATGTCGTCTCCCCTTTCATGCTATTTTTAATAACAAAATGGAGCCAAGAAAATTCTGACCAACT
The DNA here is from genome assembly GCA_003697995.1 of Taxidea taxus jeffersonii. Classification (NCBI taxonomy): domain Eukaryota; kingdom Metazoa; phylum Chordata; class Mammalia; order Carnivora; family Mustelidae; genus Taxidea; species Taxidea taxus. The sequence continues at coordinate 3,482 of ML103085.1, forward strand.
GACCTGAAATCCTTAAAACTGTTACCTATTTGTTGTTACACTTGTAAATACTCTTAAAATTTCTTATCATACCTCTTAATTATTTAAATTCAGACAAGTCTGTTTCATTAGATCAAAGCTTTCTAAAATGCCTTGTAATGGTTGATGAATATGTGGCCCAAGTGAATATGTGACACGAGGAAGTACACTGATAGCCATTTGGAATCAGGAGTATTATAACTATAACTTTGTAAATAGTTAAAAGTTATTAAAATATTTTAAATAATGCCATATAGAAGCACTTTTATTTGCTGAACAATTAAAGATACCTTGGCTCTATGAAGCTCAGGAAGATTACATTTAATGAAAGCATACAAGCACTAGAGGCATCTCAAAGTGTTCTCATAGCATATAATTTGGAAAATTAAAACTATTTTATAATCTTTTAAACAGGTCCATCTTCAGCATAATTGGGAGAGTATTAAGGGCACAGGGAATTTAGAATCTAGATTAATAAAGTCTGAAAGACAATGATACCCCTTTATCAGAATATTAAAATTATTAAATTAATTTTGCATACACCAACACCCAGAGGACTCATTTAATTCTGGACCAAAACAAAAACAAACAAACAAAAACAAAAGCAATTCAAACTTGCACTACCATTTATCAAGCCCTTTCTTCACGCTTTCGAAAGTTCACTGCTATGAGAGTGACCCTGAAAACAGATAAATTAAAATCATTTCCCAAATGTCAAAAGCCAGAGAGAGCGGCAAACTAGTTCTTTGGGGCCTTCTGATTGGCAACCTTGTTTCCATTCACATTCCTGCCTCCCAAGGAAATAGACAAAAACAAATGTTGGGCTTGGTTACCAGCCTCAATTTCTATAGCTCATTTCTCAGTCCCATTACAAACTAGCTCTATGTATGAAAGAAAGCCATTTTATTTACTAAATTATATGAAGTCAGACTTTCTTGTTGTACTGAATGAGGTTATTTTCTTCCATTAATTGCTTCTCTAATGGGACATTACCTCTGGAAGAACATTAGCCCACTGTGTCATTGAAAAGACTCCCCGGACCCTTTGGGGGCCCACCACCTTCCCTTCTTGCTCTTCTCCTGGGCTCCAATTCAGCATTAGAAACTAAAGTGGCCAAATGCGCTGTTTAACTCCTTTGACATAAAGCAGGAAAGGAAATCCTCTGGGTTGCTCATTGACAATAAGGATATTAATTCACACAGCCTATCTTCCCTAAGTGCAAATGCATATGGAGTTGATTCAATAAAAATGTTCCAAAAGAGGCTGATATCAAAGAATTAGAGCAGAGTAGATTAAAACCGACATGAGAGAGGTCTGTCTGTGAACAGACTACACTGAAGACAGGTTCGTGGAGACCTTCCTATAGAAGTGAAACTAGCAGTCACCCACACACCCCCATGCTTTATTTTTTGAAGGTACACGTCTCTAATGAACAATGACTTACTAACACTTCACCAGAAAGAGAAAATGTAAGCAGATAGCCTTAAGTTCAACTAATTAACTGGGCAATGCACCTCCCCTTCCCCATGATTTTGGCTTAGGTAAGTATTCTAACTCTATGGTTGAACTGGATTGCAAAAGAGATGAAGAGCTCTGTTCTTACCTTACAGTGTCACACAAAAATCCTTCTATTTACGGTTGACATAGAAGCATTCATCATACTGGATGAATAAGCATCCAGTAATAGATATTTATTAATCACACTCGAGTAATTTTTAAAAAGGAGAGGACAATAATTTTAGAAAATGATAAAGCTTCAGGAAAACAGCACATATGTATTACAGTTTAGGAATTGGGATTTACATAGATCCAAACAACAAATGCACTGCGAATCACAGACTCCGGGTATTACTTGAGATTTATGATGACCGAGGCAGTGACTGAGTTTTGAATACAAAGAAAAATAATTGCAGAAGTTAAGAGTTATAGAATCTCCTTTCGGTTGACAATTAAATTCAGACTTGGCAATTAAATCCCAACCTTACTTCATTAGATAATAATCTTGCAGTGGAAATGAGAGACTTTTAAAGGCGTATTCCTGCTGTAATAAAAAAGGCTTTCACTACAGTAGAACAATAATGTTGTGCTGAAAGTTAGAACTATTAGACCTTGTTAGCTAATTATGGTATTGGCATCCACTTAAGTTGCTCAGTTTTTCACTTCTGTCATTTTCTGCTGCTCAACTGCGGCAGTTCAAAACGTTTTGACTACTTAAAAGGGAATACATCATCATTGCCTTTCCCCAGTCTAACTGCACACCACTTTCCAAAGCAATAGCTTCAATCATGCTTCATAAAATCCCCGGCAAGTATATTTTGGAAACATAAATCAGCAAGCTGGGATTTTAGTATTTCTAAGGTAAGCCCCAGGATCACTAACTGGAGGCTTTTCCATGGCCCCATTTATAAAAGAATAAACAAAATTATGAGTTTCACTAGATCCCTTTTTTTTTTTTTTTTCAAAAACTGCTCCAGTGGTGTGTCTGATACTTGCTTCTACATCCTTAACTGGAGGACAAGACACTGGCATAGGAGAATCGGACTCCAAGATCAGGATTGCCGTTTCCCAGCATCTCTGACTTCATTAGGAGACATGGCACAGAAGTACTACATGTTCAGTTGCACAAAAGCTAGGTCTCTCTGATGTGCATCTATGCCTCTATGAGTGCCATGCATTTTTAAAATCCCACTAGATAGAGAGATCTTCCGAATGATGTTCCCCTCCTTCCCTGTTCATGACAGTGAATATAGGCTCCCTTTCATGCATGCTTTAGTTTTAGAGCCCTTCTTTATAATCACCCTGCTTTCTGAATTATAAATTAGAGGAATCACAAATTTCAGGTACGTCACATATACAGACCTAAATTGAATTGTGCCTGCGTATAATATTTAAACATTCCTAGATTTCTCTTTTGTCCCCCAAATTCCAACACACTTAGTGTCTATAAATGTAAATTCACAGACTCTACCACTGAGACATATTTCTTCTCCAAACCAGTCCTAATGTAATCATAAGTCTGCATAAACTTGCTTTCTATTATGTCCCCATCTTACTCCACACTAGCTACACTCAGTTAATTGCAGTGGTATTTTAACTGCAATTTTCAGGAACTGCTTCTTAGGATTCACTAATACCTGTCTATGTTATAAATGAACAGTTAAACATAATCAGCAGCTCTGCAAAAATAAAAGCAGCATATCTGTAGGACATAAAATATATGTTGATCTTTGCTATAATAGTGATTAAATTAACTGGGCTAATATCAGCTTCAGATGGATATATCTGCAATTTTGCTATGACTGAAATTTTGCATACTCTCTATTATTAAGGGGAAATGAGCAGCAGCATCTTACCAAGACACTTTACAAACTACAGCAACATTCAGTATTTGCATTCTGATTTCTGAGCATAAAATCTACATCCAATCATGTTTCATCAGCCATTAACACTATATAGCTTTAGGGAGGTGAGGGCAGAGAAAGGAAGGCTTCATATCCAAAATGTCAAGCCCTGCTGAAGAATGATAGAAGGACCCAGTGAGTGTGGAAGAACAGAAACAACCATTTCTGATTTTAAAATGGAGTTCTACCACCCCCTGCTGGACCAAATGAGCAACACCGAAGAGGCTAGAAAATGCTTAGAATCGAATATAGTGGAGATATTTTAACGTGTCTTGTAATTTATGTTTTCTCGAAAAACAATTTTCATGCCATACTAATAATATAACATTCCATGCAATTATTACACAACACAGAATTACAGCTATTTTCTTTTTTCTTTAAAGACTTCCACCAATGCATGTTTTAGCATTTTGTGCTCCCAATTAAATGTCCAAACTTGTCTGGACAGTTGAAAATGTTTCCATTTATTACAAATATATTTTATATGAACGTGAACTATCCAAACAAAGCAAGATAAATTCAGATCTACCTCTATAGAGATAAACAGAGGTAGCTTCCACAAATTCTCTCAGGTTATTCTAGTAAGCTATTCATTTTTTTTCCCCCTCAAGAGATAAATATCTCACCAGTTCTCCACAAGCTACAACATCCCTTACAGGTGTAATTACAATCTGACGCTATAAAAATTTTCAATCTTGATGTATTAACAAGGGTGGGGGGTGTTGAAAATGAATGACTGCAACACATGCCTAGTTTTATCCATTTGCCGTCTTACACACAACATCCATGGCCCCTCTCTTAGTTTCAATAGAAATAAACCATCATCGTTCACTTCCTAGTCAGGGGCTGAGGTCTTGGGAAAGGGGAAAAAAAGAGTCTCCAAGAATTCCATTTCTTGCACACGAGAGATATGTCACAAACGAGTTTAATGCTGATAGTTTTTGCTGCTTCTGTAAAACATCGTCGTTCCCTTCCTCTCCTCGGCCTCATATATTTAGCTGTTAATACACACCAACATACTCATCCAATTTTTGATCATGAAAATCAGAGCAAGCCAAGATCCCAGAAAAAAGAAGCAGTTTGCCTCGATCTCCTGCTCACTGATGCCAATCTCCAATTCTGTGTTTTCTCTAATTTAAGGGTCTCCACAGAACAGATATAATTTTTAGCGGCAGCTAAAATAAACAGTGAAAATAATCCTAACAACAGTAACTATAACTTTAGTTCGTTCCTTTAATTCTTCTCGTGCCTCCCTCTGCCCCTCTCGCTGGGTGGAAGGGGGAGGGAAAGTAAATGCAATCAAGCACCACACTCCTACCTTGCCCGCTACTGACAAGCAACCCGAGCAGGTAGAAGGAGAGGAGGAGGCTCATGTTCAGGACGTGACACTGGAGGACAGTTCCAAAGTTATTAAGTCCAGCCCCGGAGAGAGAACCTTCCGCTGCCACGGCCACCTCAGCTAGAGCCGCCGCCGCTCCCGGGGTGCCCCAGCCGCCCGCAGCCCGCGCGCTCCTCCTCGCAAAGTGACTGCAAGCTCCGCTCCTTGCCGCACTATATCCAGGCAGCGGCGGCGGCGGCGGCGGCGGCGGCAGCGGCAGCAGCAGCAGCAACAGCAGCAGCGGCCGCCGCGGCGGCAGCAGAGCCGGGCGGGGAGGGAGGCGGGGGCGGGGGCGCGGGGAGGGGAGGCGCGGCCGAGGTGTATCCCTCCGCGCCGCACGGCGGCCGCTTCTCCCGAGACGCGCGGCCCCAGGATTCGTCCGCAGTCGAGCTCGGAAAAGCGGGTTCGGTTCCCGGTGCCTCCAGCTAGAGGGGCCGCCGCGGTCGGGCTGGCACGAGCACGTCTGCGAGTGGCGACCGCACGCTCAGCCTGACGGAGACCCGCACGTTGGCAGGCGCCCCTGGGCCGAGGAGGGAGGGCAGCCCGGAGAGCCTGCCCCGCCGCCGGCCAGTTCGCGGAAGTGGGCAGCTTGAGCGGGTGCTGATGCTGCGGGCGGCCCCGGCCCCGGGCTCTAAGCGCGCCCGGATTCAGCGGGAGTGGGGAAGCTGGGGGCGGGGGTGTATGCTGCCGCTTTCATTTCTCCAAGGGCGTGGGAGGGGAAGGATTCTGTCTCTCCCAGGCCTTCCCTGTCGCTCAACCCTTCAGCAGGCTGCCCGCTTCCCACGCTTCCCACGCTGCCGCGGTAAAGGGGAAGCAGTTGTCCTCTAGTGTCTACACTGCCTGTCTCCTCCGGTGGCAGAGGGTAGGGAGACGGGTGGGAATGGTGTTTCTCATCCACGTCGACCCACTGCTAAGGGCGGGTACTTAAGGGAGAGAGCTTGGGGAGGGGGCGAGATGTTGGAGGGGCTGCGTTAGACTCGGCTGTCAGCCCTGGCCGCGTCCTTGGACACGTCCGAAGTCTCCCCTAGCCAGTGTCTGCGAGCTCCGCCTTGGGTCCCCAGCGCCCAGCACCGGCCAGGTCCCCGAGAGGAGTGCGACGAGGGAGGTCCTGGAAATGTGCAAAGATGAGTCGCGCGGGGATTCGTCCCCAGCCCGCCCAGCACCGTACACACACCTGCGTGCGCGCGTGTGAACGGGAGTGATGGAGCCGTGGCAAGCGCCCAGGACTCACTCTCCTCCTCCGAAGGCTGGGGTGTATCTTTATTTCAGGTTTGTCAGTGCGACGTCAAGCCTGCGGCAAGAGCGAGCAAGCGGCAGACACTCCCTGGCCCCGGGGCCCTGGTGGGACCGTCCGGGTCAGAGCGCCCAGCTGGACCTGACAATGGATCCTTTCTTCTGCACAGTTGTTCTGGTTCCTTAGGGTACTCTACTGCCTCACCTCTCATCCAGCGAGACCATTGGCCGTTTCCTTATTAGGGAGGATGCAGAAGTGGGAAGTAGGAGGGGATAGAAATATTGTAGAGCTCAGAATCCAGCCCCCCACCCCCACCCCTCATGCCCAGAACGTCCTGCAACACACACACACACACACACACACACACACCCCACACCGGGATTTGATGCTGAAATGCAGGTTTTCTTGCTTCAGGGAGTCCAAAGGGATGGACGGAGCAGTTACTGTCTGCGATTTGTGTTCCTCGGGCAGAATGCAATCTTCTTACACAGAAGATTCACTTACTTGGCATCTGGGATGGGTTTTTGAGATGAGTGGAGGCAAAGGCAGCTGTCAACATATGTGATGGCTGAAGTCTAACCAATGACTCTCTCAGCACCTCTCAGTTTGAGAACCTCCTCTTTCTCTTGGTTTTATAGTAGTATATTTGGGAAAATGCGTTTAGGAAGTTCTTTTGTCAAAGCTCCCTCCTCACACCCTTTCCTCAATCTGGGAGGCACCAACTGTACTTAAGTAAGGTCATTGTCAGCTCTTTGCAGAAAAGGGTGGAAACAGCATATTTATAGGTGTGAAAATGACTCCTTTATCTTCACCAGTTCTTGATTTCTGTAAGGAGTCAAGAAATACTACACACATAAACACTCACATACACACAATCACACACACACACACACACACACACAGGGTCGCTGAAGAAATTTGAATGCATACTACTTATGCCAAATAGCCTCTTCACTACAAAACCTGAAACTTTCAGTGTGACACCAGCAGTGGTCAAGTGTGTAAGGCATACAAATACACACACACACACACACACACACACACACACACACACCGGTTAATCTTGACAATTAGATTTCCCTCTTTATTGTTGGAAGTGGAATTATGTTTATTTCAGACCAAGGGTTGAACTATGCCGGAGAAGAATTTCACTGGTACCCTTTAATTTAATTTAGCTATTCATTCTTCTTAGAATATGGTGGAGGGAGGAGAGAAGATAGGAATGATCTATCAGATATTAATGAAATTTCTGAGTAGATTTATATTATAAGACCAGGCACAAACTATCTGTGAGAGAGAGAATGGGAGAGAAAGGGAAAGTAACTATATGTGTGTGGGGAGAGTGTGTGTACCTGTGTGTATAGAAACAATGAAAAAATAAAGCACTGGTACTCAGGAATATACAAAAGTAATATAGGTATTGGTCCTACCCTCAATTTACTAATAGTGTTAGTGAATAGATCAAGAATAAACACAAGATTTGATCATATAAATCAGGCTGTGAAAATGTCACAAGAGGAGGCAATCATTTCTGAGTAGAGGATTGAGAAAAGCTTTAGGAAGCTTTGAAGAAAGAGGAGAAATTAGATCTCTAGAGACGTGGGTAGGACAGAGAGGAGCTTAAACAGACCCTGGGGATGTGAAAGCACACAGCTTGTGTGGAGAACAGAGAGAAGTCTAATTTGAAAAAAAGTACAGTGTAAAATATAAAGATTGGATGGAGTTGGAAAAGGGGTCTGGGACCATGTTATGCTAAAAAAAAAATCATAATAGTAATTACAACCTCTCAGAATAGAAGCCCAGACATGCATGGTCAAGAAGAGCCAGAATGGCTGTTCCTCCATCCCTGAGGCATAAGTTGTGAGTTGTGAACCCAGGGGAAGATTATCAACACAGGCTCTCAGGGGTTGTACGCATAGTTAGCCTGAATTTATGTTGCCAGGAGGTCTTGATAGCAGGGTGACACACACTCACAGAAAACCTTCCCACATTTGCTTAAACTGCTGCTTAGCCAAAAGAAGTACCCCTCCAGGACTGCATCAGAAGCACACCCGTTCCCCAATGCACTGACTAAGTGATGCACAACCTGACATTCGCCTTGGTCAGTTCTGCTCCACAACAGATTGCCAGTGTGAGGACAACTTGTAGAAAAATTACCTTCGCCCACTGTTCTCCGCACTGCAGACACATGCTTCTCACGTGCAGACACTGAGTGCTAATTCCCTAAGGTACCAAATCTCCAGAACTTGACTAAGCCAGGTGTACTGGGCAGGAAACAAAAGGTATAGAAATGCATCCTCCCTCCTTTGTGTGACTTATAATTACACTGAAGACAAATTACCATAGTGCCCATCTACCTGAGGAAGTGTTTCAGAGGTTTAGTTGGGGGTTTAGTTATTCCATTTATAAAAATAAGAGAAAGTTGAACAGTATTCGGGAAGCTCTGAAGAGCGAGTGATAAGAAATATCAACAGGACTGGATGCATGGTGAAATGAAAGCAGATACATTTGTTTTAAAAGAATCAGTAAAATGAACATGAAGGAGTAACAGAGAGATAGAAAATGATAAGGCGCATTATGTGTGGAAATTATCTTCTCTGAGAGACTCTACCCCTTCCATCGGTAATCGGTTCTTGCAAAAGGCATGCAGGTTTTCAATCCACACATAGATCCCAGGCATGAATGGTGTGTTGCGGGCAGCATTTAAACATTATTTCTGTTTGTGTATTTCTTTTTTTTTTTTTTTTAAGATTTTATTTGTTTATTTGACACACAGAGATCACAAGTAGGCAGAGAGGCAGGCAGAGACAGAGAGAGGGGTAAGCAGGCTCTCCACTGAGCAGAGAGCCCGATGCGGGGCTCGATCCTAGGACCCTGGGACCACGACCTGAGCCAAAGGCAGAGAGAGGCCCTAACCCCCTGAGCCACTCAGGCGCCCCTGTTTGCGTATTTCTGATGTTATTTTTGTTTAGTCTCTGTTAACAGAATTCACGTGTGTTAAGATCATACTATGAGCAAATGGGACATTCTGTGTGTTCATTTATATTTTTGAAATGTCATAAACCATTATACCCATTCATTTACTTGTCTAGAAAATTGCCTGTTTTGACTTTTTTTATTACCACAAAGGAAAAAAAAATCACTCTATATGTGGGTAGATAGCCTGAAACCTCTATAAATAGATTATCCTGCTACTGCTTTTCCTTCCCCATTAACGCCACTTTTTCTAACAGTCATGCCTTTGAAAATAATTTCAACTTTCTTGATACAACAGTACTTTAGATGGTTTGCCAGGCTATTTGTGAGCATCTGACGGTAGCTACTGTAGCAGTAGGATTTAGATTTTTAACACCTTCCTTTATAAATGCTTTACTTTCTTAGCCATCCTATTTGAAATTAAGAAACAGAAGGGAGAGATTTATGACACTTGAGGCACCCTAATTGTCACTGATTCTTACTTTTTAATTTCTTTCAAGATACATGGGGTCATTTTCCTTCATGGCTACTTCATGTTCCCTCTGGGCAAATAACTGCTCACTTCGCTCTGAAATTATGCAATAATTGCCTATAATTTGCCACTTGCCAGAATAATATTTTCTTAACTCCAAGGAGTATTATATTTTTCTCTGCCAGGGCATTCCTGGCAAATATAATGATGGACAGAGCATAAGGTAACAAATCGGTAACACCTTGACAAAACAGTGATTGACACAACTTTGAGAATAGAGTTGGGACCAAGTGAGGCAGGAAAAAGGAATCAAGCGGTAGCTAGCAATGAACCTGCTTGATATGACAAGGATCGTAATGGGAAGAGCTGGTTGCCCAAATATTGATCATAGCACTCAGCAATCATATTTTTTTCCATAGGTAGTATTGACCAAGGTGATGTCTGCACAAATCCTATCCTATGGAGGGCAGTTATTACACCCCAGATAACAGCAAATCCTCCATAGCTGGCAAGTGATCCCATACAGGTATAGGTTTGAGAGGAAACAGAACATTAATCAAATGCGTTTTGGCAGGACAAATACAATAGGTAGTTAAATTTGAAAATCTCTCACTGCATAGGATTATTTGGTTGTTTCTTTGATAGAATTATGTTTCTGTTAATTTTCAAGTTAGAGGGACACCTGGGTGGCTCAGTGGGTTAAGCCGCTGCCTTCGGCTCGGGTCATGATCCCAGGGTCCTGGGTCCGAGTCCCATATAGGGGTCTCTGCTCGGTGGGGAGCCTGCTTCTCCCCACCCCTCTCTGCCTGCCTCTCTGCCTACTTGTGTGATCTCTGTCAAATAAATAAATAAAATCTTTAAAAAAAATTTTTTCAAGTTAGATAAACAAGTCTGCTAGTAATAGGCAAGATACTGATAGCAACAAGATTCCCTCTTATATGTCCACAAACCATTACCAGTGTCCCTAATAATTAACCAATGCACATTATTTGAATATACACATTCTTTTATTTTAATGTGAATTATTTAGGTTAAAAACACTTGTATTTTACATTAATTAGATGATCCTCACTCATTAAAAAGTAATGATGCATTTTCCCTACAACTGTTTTTAATCAGTAGTCCTCATATTTAAATGAATATGTACTTAATACCTGTTACGGATTTGATAACCTACCTAAAACTGAGGAACTCAACACCTAAGGAAGAAATTGACCTGGTAATATAAAAACAAGATAGAGAAATGAAACAATATATCTGTACATGTTTTACTGCCAATTAATATTTATTTACTATTCCCAACTTCCTGCATTCTGATAACTAAAAAATTAGAAATGTCCATACCCTATCAACCAGACAGGCACTACCTTTGAACACATTCCCCCATTTTGTTCAATATTTCATACAAAAATTTTTTTTCTTAACATGACTTGAGATAATACGATTTGTCGTATTTCACCTTGTTTCATATTGGAAATTAGTATTTTACATTGTCATTAATTTTTGCAAATATAAATTTCATAAACTTATTTGATTGCATGAACTACACCCTAATACATTTAACAATTTTCCTACACAGGCATTTAGTGTTTTTCTATATTTTTTATTCTTATGAAAAACACTGCAATGTGAATATCGTTGCCCATAAAGCTTTGAACACGGTAGAGGTTATATCCATAGGCCGCTAGAAGTTGTATAACTAGGTTTTTTAAAAAAAAAAATGAAACAAGATGGAACCAGGGAGGTAGACAAACCATAAGAGACTCTTAATCTCAGGAAACCAACTGAGGGTTTCTGGAGGGGAGGAGGGTGGGATTGATGGCATGACTGGGTTATGGACATTGGGGAGGGTATATGCTATGCTGAGTGCTATGAATTGTGTAAGACAGATGACTCACAGACCGGTACCCCTGAAGCAAATAATACATTATATGTTAATAAAAAATTAAAAATTAAAAAAATGACCATCCATAGGTACTGGATTTATATTGCATACACTGTTTTCTTAAATGTATACTTTATCCTCTGATCAAGAAAACCTAAAAACACTTCACTCACATTATCATAACTTTATTATATTTACATTTTACATTTTGTATGTGAACTTCTTGAGAGTTTCTATTCTGTGGTTTCTTTAATCATCTTCAATTAAAATACCAGACTCTAGAAAAACTGTCAAATTTAAGGTGAACTGAAGGACTTCTCCTTAATATCCTATGTCCTTTTAATGCTACTTTTCTCCTTCAGGATTCACAGATTCTCATTTTCTTATTAGAGTAAGATATTGAAAAACTATTTAATTGTTAGTAACCAAATAGTTTTAATTTCTCTTGTTCAAATTTCAATGATATGACTTTTTAGAAAAGGCAAAGTTATGGAGATGATGAAAAAAGGATCAGCAGTTAAGGGAGAGATGAAAAGGTTGACCACAAAGGACTTTTAAGATAATGAAAATACTGTGTGATAGTAAAATGATGGTTATATGTTATTATACATTTGTCCACAACCATAGACTGTACAACACCAAGAATGACCACCCAGGTATACTATGGGCTTTGAGTGATTATGATGTGTCAATGTAGCTTCATCCTTGGTCAAAAATGTACAATTCTCATGATTGATATTTATAACAGAGGAGTCTTCACATGTATGGGGGCAGGGAGTAAATGGGAAATCACTTTACTTCACTCCTATTTTGTTGTCAACTTAAACTGTTCTGAAAAAAGGTATATCTTGAAAAAATAGATACCCATTCTAGAGACTATGGGACACTTCCTCTCTCCATATTGAGTCTCCTTAATGGATTCTCTTTCTTAGTGCTGTGAGTTGTTTTAGGCACCAGTTACTTTCCCAAGAAGAATTTCTCTAACCCAGTCCTTCACAGCTGAGGACTATTTAGTTCTACAGGGAACATTTGACAAATGTCTGGAGCCCTTTTCATGATCATGATTGGGAGGACAGTGCTGTTGGCATCCAGTAACATCCTACAATGTACAGAACTGCCCTCCACAGTGAATAGTTATCCAAATATCAAACTATCCAAATAGTTATCCAAAATGTCAGGGTGAGAATCCTGCTCTAAACTGTCCTTCTCGGGGCGCCTGGGTGGCTCAGTTGGTTAAGTGTCTGCCTCTGGCTCAAGTCATGATCTCTGGGTTTCTGGGATTGAGCCCTGCATTGGGCTTTCTGGTCATCGGGGAGTCTGCTTCTCCCTCTCCCTCTTCCCCACTTCCCTGCTCGTGCACTCCCACTCTCAAATAAATAAATGAAAATAAAATAAACTGTCTTTCTTAGATTGAGTCTAGGAACAACTCCCTGTATCCCCAGAAAAAGAGCAATCTATTTGCTTCTTTAAAACAAAAGCCTGTCCCATTTTCTTCTCAGAAGTATTTTTAATACTCATATTTTAATCCTCATCTTCCAGAACAAAATTTGACCCTAGATATAGTGTGACCTCTTGTGGCCCAAAATAAGGCAGTAATTATAATGGAAAATTAATTTCCTAAGTTTTCTCTCTCAATTTAAATGATATTATATGCTGGACCCCAAAGGGAAAAATGCATTTAATAGAGCAACCCCAAGGGGGCTCCATATTCTTTACATAAAATGTCTTTATTTAAATATAACTCTATGAGCAAAACAACCTATAAGAAGCTCAGTCTGGCAAGTCCTACTGACTTGACACATTGTCCTTCGGTCTCCTTGTAAACTGTTTTGGAATGGCATGATTTGGGGACAAGGGAAAGCAACTTCTAAGAACCAACTATTATAATAAAGCCAGCACAGTCCATCTTCATTAAAACAAAAAGACAGGTGGTTTAGTTGGTTAAGCCTCCTCTTGGTTTTGGCTCAGGTCATGATCTCAGGGTTGTGGGATCAGGCTCCATGCTCAGTGAGGAGTCTGCTTGAGACTCCCTCTTCCTTTGCCCTTCTCCTCCCCGCTCCCTCTCTTTCCCTCTTTCTCAAAATCTCTTTAAAATAAACAAATCTCTTTTAAAAAAGCAAAAAGACAAATGTTATATTTCTGGAAACATATAGTTTGCTAATTATGTACTCAATTTATTTTTTAAAATGTCTTCAACATTTAAGATGGAAATAGCTTACAGAGATGACTTCATTAAGTCAGAGATATCCCAGAGAAAACAGATGTATATGTGCCTTACATCTCTATATAGAAATAGATTCATCATCAGAATCCCTTCAAGAATGAAAACATGAGAAAAAGTAAAATTAAATTAGAAATAAGTAAATAAATAAAATAAAATAAAAAGAGAATGAAAACATGTGTGACCCATGCTCAAAAATGCAGAAATTGCTAGCAGTTTGCTGACATGCCTACTTACATTATGATCCAGACCTCATTTCACAAACTGTTAATATGTCCAGAATGCTAACATAATTTTATCAGTTTATTTTACTTTGACTACTAAGCTGTTGAGGAAATAACTCATAGACAAGAAAATGTATCAAGAAAAAGTAAAAACTTGCTTTGGTTTCCAGAAGGACCCATCAGAGACATTTCTGTAGATAAAAAGCACGAAGAAATCATTTCTTTTGTTTACTGTTAGATTTCCAGCGCTTAGAGCCCAGAGAGTGACAAGGATTCAATAAGCGTATGTTGAATGAATGTGTAAAAGTAAAAATAATGCAGAAGAACTGATAACTAAAGAGAGGGACAATGAAGATAAGCACTATTTGTATATCTGTTGCCTTTTGGTTGTAGCCCACATTTAAGATCAAAGCAAAATTCAAAGTTTCTTTAATCATCTTTTGGAGAAATTTTATTTTTCTACAAAGAGTTTTTTTTTTTTTTTTGACAGAGATCACAAGTAGGCAAACAGGCAGGCAGAGAGAGAGAGAGGTGAAAGGAAGCAGGCTCCCCACTGAGCAGAAAGCCCGATGTGGGGCTTGATCCCAGGACCCTGAAATCATGGCCTGAGTCAAAGGCAGAGGCTTAACACACTGAGCCACCCAGGTGCCCCTCTACAAAGAATTATTATTCGAAGAATATTTTACCATTAAGTGATATGAGCCCTGCTTCAATATTCTTAATACTCTGCCATACACTAAACAAAACTGAGAACAATGTCATTCATACTGGTTTACAGCCATTTATGTAACTTCAGGGATGTAGGTCCCTTGGTGGTCATTAAAAATGAACTCAGGTGGGGTGCCTGGGTGGCTCAGTGGGCTAAGCCTCTGCCTTCAGCTCAGGTCATGATCCCAGGGTCCTGGGACTGAGCCCCGCATCGGGCTCTCCGCTCAGCAGGGAGCCTGCTTCTCCCTGCTATATATATGTATGTATATACATATATATATATATATATATATATTTTATAAACATATAATGTATTATTAGCCCCAGGGGTACTGGTCTGTGAATCGCCAGGTTTACACACTTCACAGCACTCACCATAGCACATACCCTCCCCAATGTCCATAACCCCACCACCCTCTCCCTACCCCCCTCCCCCCCAGCAACCCTCAGATTGTTTTGTGAGATTAAGAGTCTCTTATGGTTTGTCTCCCTCCCGGTCCCATCTTGTTTCATTTATTCTTTTCCTACCCTCCAAACTCCCCAGGTTGCATCTCCACTTCCTCACATCAGGGACATCGTATGATAGCTGTCTTTCTCTGATTGACTTATTTCGTTCAGCATAATACCCTCTAGTTCCATCCATGTCATCCGTCGCAAATGGCAAGATTTCATTTCTTTTGATGGCTGCATACCTATCTCCTTTTAACATGTCAGTTTTGCAGGCCCATTTTATACTATCTTTCTCAGCTTTGGTATTGACTCCATCCCTTCTTTATCACTTCAAATCAGATCTTCTGAGATTTCACAATCATCTCATGCCTCCTACCATGGAAACTGCCCCTTGTCTGGATTCACCCACCAGTTTAGGGCTCAGTCCCTCCCCTGACTTCATATCTGTTTCCATAATAACGCTGATGAATAGTTATCAAGACCAGCTCCCAGAAAGGGGAACATAGCAGTGCTCCTACTTAAGCTACAATGCTTGTCCTGAAGGTCTGGGGTCATTCTGAAATGAATCGTGGAATTATTTAATTCATCAGACTTGAAGCAACAGTGTCCTAAAACACTGGAGAATCTGTTCTTTAACTCACCCCTGAAATGGAGCAGTTGTGTTTAAGAATCTTTGTGATATTGAGAAGCTGGTGCTAATAAGGGCTGCAGAGGGGACAATGCTGTAGGGAGGAAGCAGGAATACGGCGACTTCCATGAAGCCTGATACTTGAATACACTTTTTACTGCTGCCCTTATTAAAAAAATAATTATACCTAATGCACCTTGAAATTAGCAAATGGCAATATTAAAGAGCGGTCATAAAATGTAACCTCCAAATTCATGGTTCATACAAGATAGAAAATCAATGTTCAGAAAATCCAACCTTTAAGTAGATCTTCTTCAAATTACAGGTGGTGTCTCAAGAATGTATCACAATAACACCTAAGTAGAGTATAGTAAAATCAGGTCCCTTCCATATTAGAAAGGCCAAAGTGTTGTTTAAGTCAATATTTCTGTCTTAACTCCATTTACTTGTATATATTATTTGGTAGATTTACAAGACATTTTTCTTCTTTAAAATCAGAAGACCTACTAAATGTAATTTGTTTTTAAGCCTATTAGGCCTGGATTTCCTCTTACTTGCAAACAAATATCCAGTGGTAAACTAAACATTTTGTTCTACACACCATCATTATGTGTATTCCATACTCAGTGAAAAAGGTGAGACAATTTGGATGGAACATATGAATCTGACTCTCTAAATTTACAAATGAAAAAAATTGACACTAAGAAAGATTAAATGACTTGCCCTATTTCATTGAGCTTCTAGAGCAAAACTATACTAGAATCCAGAGTAATAATTTTTCTGCTACAGAATGCTTAAAAATGGAAAAATGCAAGATCAATTTCCTAATCACTACATAATATAATTCTATAATTTATTTCCTAAATGAAGTGTGAGAGTATTGCCTGTTAAGATATTTTTTAAAAGTTAGATTCCACTCTAATGATTTCAGAGGAACAGTTTTATTTATTGGTGACTCTGATGCCATTATTATATATTAATAGATTCTTTCTTCTTAATTCAACTTTCATCTCTAATTACCAAAGTGACTATAGCTACCAATGCCAAAAACTGATTTAAAAGTGCAAAACCGAGCCAAATCATCACAGGCTGACAATTTATTGGCTAAAATTCCCAAATAACTAGTTTATATATATTTTTTCTACATGTGTCTGATCAACAAAATCGATGCTCAATAAATAACAGGTAATTGGCTATAATCAACTCTTTAAGCATAATGCAAAGAGAGAGTATGCAAGTTAGTATAGGGTTTATTTAACATAGGTAGTTCAGGAAGCATTGTACTATCAGCTTTCAATAGTAGAGCCCTTTTTCTGTGCTGTCTGTAGCATACAGAATTGCCTTCTGGGGGCACACGTGTGGCTCTGTTGGTTAAGTGTCTAACTCTTAGTTTTGGCTCAGGTCATGATCTCAGGGTCATGAGATTGTGAGATCAAGCCCCTCATCAGGTCTCCGCACTCAGTGGGGAGTCTGCTTGAGATTCTCTCTCTCCCTCTCTCTCTGCCCCTCTCCTGCATGTGCTTATTCTCTCTCAAATAAATAAAATCTTTAAAAAAAAAAGTATTGCTTTTTCGATTGTAAGTGCTTAGTAGATATCTATTGAAAAGAAAATTTTGATTTGCCTATAATTTAAATGACCAAACCCTTTGCATGATGGCTATAATGTAATGAGAAAAACAGCATAGGATAGAGATTACTATAGAAGGAAAATACCTGTTAATTGTGTTTTCTAGTATAATATGAAGTATGTATCCTATCTGCAGCTAGAGAATACGCTAATATCGACATGTGTTGTTTTGTAAACCTTGGGAGTTTCCCAGGTGAAGTCTGAAACCAACCCCCCCTCCCCCATGCAGGGCAGGGAGAAACAAAGAAAGAGGCCACTCCAGATTGGTAGGTGGCAGGTTTAATAAACAAAGGGATGTATATATGAGGCTTATCTTGGGTGACTACAAGATGAGCAGATCTCTACACCCACGCTTGCCAGAATATTAAAAGTTTAATGTAGCATCTTTAACAGGGTTCCATCGCATATATCACTCAGATAGTCTCAACATCATATTGCTCTCTCAAGGCTACATCCTTCAAAGTGGCCCCCACCATGATAATGGTGAGTAGAATATATACTCCAAGGAAAGGGGAGAGGGTGCGGAGCCTCAGACTGCCCAGTCCAGACCGAGTATCAACTAGAAGTCATGTCCTCTCCACGAGCTCCTCCAACAAGATCCATTAGCAATTTGATAAACTTTGAAAAGCTAATATGCCCTATGTACTGAAGTAAGCCCTTGATACACATCACACAATTTATTCCTCACAGAAACATCATGACGTATTCCCATTTTATATATTAGAAGCTAGACAACGGAAAGCTCTAGCAACAGGAGATCAGGGTCATGAAGTGTCAGAGCTATGGTTTAGACACAGTCATACCTGAGTGCATAGGTCTGTATTTCAATGTTTACAACCTCTCCTTTATTTATTTATTTTTAAAGAATTTATTTACTTATTTGACAGACAGAGATCACAGATAGGCAGAGAGGCAGGCAGAGAGAGAGGGGGAAGCAGGCTCCCTGTTGAGCAGAGAGCCAGATATGGGGCTCAATCCCAGGACCCTGAGATCATGACCTGAGCTGAAGACAGAGGCTTTAACCCACTGAGCCACCCAGGCGCCCCTGTCTCCTTTAAATTTAATAAACTTCTAAGCCATTTACTAGACTCAGAAAAACAAAGATGTTGTAAAAGGGAAAAAGTAGAAAATTTTCAAAATTCTCCACATGCAGTACGATTTTGATTACTTAGATGACATAAATGAGAAACAATCGAATTAAATTAACAAAAATTCTAGGTGGAGAAGTTAACATCGAAAAGGTTGACAATATTTGCCCATTGATTTCTAATAGTAATTATCAAGTTTTGGCAGATAAATTATGGCATATATAATAGATATACATATATACTTACATAAAATTATATATAATTTATAATTTTTAGAACTATTATTTTATTGGTTGTCAACAATTAGAAAGAATAAAATAACTTACAAATAATACCCAATGTGCTGTTGAATAAGTATTAATGACAACACATCTGTATATATGTAGAGACATGAGATTAAGTAATTTTATTTATTATGCATACTGGGTACATTTGTCACCTATAAGTATCTTTAGCATATACTTAATTTCCCCTAAGTCATAACATTTATAATTTTTTTAGTGTGTGGTATAATAAATTACACACAAAAAAGAAGGAAAACACCTGGCTTTCTTTTTCCCCCAAAAAGGAAACTCTTACGAATAACTTAAAACCACAAAAAAGCTTAGAAGAAATTTCTTAAAATATTCTGGTATAAAGAGGATGAAAGAAGCACTTATTTATACTTTGTAGGTCTGAGTGTTTGTAGGAAATTCTCTCCTTGCAACATTTTGAGTAATTTTCTGAAGTGTTCATGAACCAAATTACGGATCTTCACGAAGATGAGTAATTATCCAAACAGAATGCTTCCTTGTGAATACTGCAAACACAATTAAAGAGGCACTAACATAAATTATATTCCAGTGGACCACTCTATCCCTTGTATTTTTTCACTTGGTAAAAAAAATCTTGAATATGGCCATAGATCTGTTATTGGTTCCATCTCCATTCTAACATCTTTAAAAAGCAGTGGCGTTCAAGATACATTTGGCCTGATAAAGTGACAGAGGTGTGGTGCTCCATCCCTTGACCTTAAGGCTCCCTTCATTCTCAGGAATGACCACTGTTTTTAGGAAAGCTGTCATTGTTTGTGTTGGTTTGATTTGCCTGTCTAATTTGGATTGTAATTATGCCCACTGGGTGGGGAATGTGACTAACTTTGTATTCCGACAGCACCTGGTGCACAGTTGGATTCCCACTAAGTGTTGAATAATCATCTACAGAAATCAATTTAATATTAGCAAAATGGGCCTCTGTGCAGTGAGATTCTTTTTTTATCTTGAGGAATTATTAGGAACAATTCTAGTTTAGCAAAGAATGTGCTATACTTGGGGTCATTCTGTCCTATAGGGAAATGCCATGTGTCTCCAGAGTGCGCGTTCTGTCTGTAACAGACAAGAAAAAAAGTAGTGAACTCTGAAATGAATGAGGGGCAAATGGGAGAGGGAAAGAGCATGCTTCCCATGCCATATTCTTTTGTTTTGTTCCCCAAAAAGGCTGGCGTGGAGACTCACGAAGCAGATCCAGCCCTCTAGGCAATGCATGTGCCCTGTGTTGTCTTCCTAAAACCCTGTGGCCATTGAGAGTACCTAAAGAGCGTGCCCTAGGATTATAGGATTCTAGAGCTGCAATACCGTCAGCAGGACTGAGCCAAGACTGGAAGCCTGAAACAGAAGTCTGGAGATACTAAGTGACGTGCTCAGAATCATGCCCGTAGTATATGGTGCCTTTTTCACAATGCTACCTACCCCTCCTAAACCAAAAATAATAAACAGATTTTTCTGACATGGGCATAAGCAGAAAACTCTATGCTTAAAATGGTATTTTATACATTACTCTTAAAAATAAACTTCATCTCTGTCTATGTTTGTAATTTGTGAGAGAGAAAATAAGTCAAAGACTGCTGCTAGCCCACTCTTTAGTGTGGAAAATAATGTCATGGTGTTATTGATCACTGGATACCTTTCAAGCATTTGCTAGAAAATCTGATATTTTGTTGTGACTTGCATGTACCTGCCTTTTCTCCTCTGCTATTTTGAACATTTACCTGAAGCGATTTCTACCCTGTATTCCTCCCAGTGGGGTGTTGATTGCCCATCCAAGGCTCATAATTGGTTTGGTTTTCCAGACCCATTACTCTGATATCTGAAATATCAGAATGATAGTAGCATTGGATACATTAACAACTGCATTTCAACACTTCTATCTTTGGGTAATGGACTCAGGGCAGAGTGCTTTGATCTATCCTATATTATGGGACCCAGTGGGTCTTTTGCTCTTTCAACAAAATTATGATACAAATGAAGTAATATATTTTAAAAATCTTGGTAATCATACACACTGAAAACTATTCCTTGTGTGTTATTTGCTATGCGGATAAAAGTCATCTACAACCTGTGCTGATTGCTGAATTATAGGTAACACTTTGGAACAAACAATTGAATGTGATTTTATAGTTTGGGATTGTACATAGCTATGACTTTTGGAGAAGATCGGTTATCTACTTAGAAAGAAAAGTGCATTCTGGTTCACCATTTATTTGCCTTATCTAACTTGCTGGACCTTTTCTCATGCCCTTTGAAATAAAAATAATTAGAATAATTAGTGATGCCACTTTTTTTGCCTCTATACTAAATCCACTTTTAGGAGTTATACATATCCTCCTTTAAATGGACATGCCATCACTTGATCAATACCTGAAGATTTATTGAACTTAACACACATTATTTTACCTTTTTGCACTTTTTCTTTTCTTAAATTTAGAGAAAACACCATGACAGAGTTTATGAAAATTTATACTTCTACCTTGAAATGTGTTTACGTCTGATAAAAAGCAGTGTTTTTTTTTCTAAATAGAATTACAAAGTACAAAAATTTAATTTAGAAGTAAAAGGCAGTATTATCCTGACAGACGGAGCTACCAAAAGTAATACAACTAAATATGGCATATTTTCAATTCATAATTTGTTTTTTTTTTCAGAGAGGCAAAATATAATTGCCAATTTATGTCAACATCTAGATGGAAAATGATAAGGCCCTTAGCTTTCTGCCTGAACGGTGTTTTTTTGCTAATTGTCAGGGAACCCTATTTCTATACTTGTATTCCTGTCTCTCACACCTGGGCACAGGAGAAGAATTATGAGGGTGATGATTTCTCCTTTAGTCCTTTCTCTGCTGTCATGGCCCCTGTTGATTCCACATGGTAACCTAGAGTAAAAGCAGAAAGAATTTATCTTATCTGTGGTCCATGAAAGATGAATAAATTACCTTTCCATTCCTTTCCTTCCCTGAGAATCTGATGCCTTATACAACATCTTTAATCTACACACATGCAGAAATTGAGTCCCAGTACATGAAGTCATTCACTGTGTGTCACGTGGATTTCAGATGAGCAAAAGAAAGTGTGGGGAAAGTGGGGAGCTACAGTTTGCAGCTCCTTCTATCAGACTAGCTCCTTTTACCATAAAAGGATAAAGCTTTTAGAGCTAGACTTTTAAAAAGATTGGTCATCAACCAGGTGTTCCCTCTTTCCAAAACTCTTTTTTCACATCTCTCAACTATATTTCCCTGTCAATGGAAGCACCCCAGACTGGGGCCTGATGCTAAGGAGAGCTCCTCTCTGTCCCTATGTACTGGAGCCATAGGAAAAGGGAGGACCAAAGCCAACACAGCTCAATTCTTCCCAGTAGAGAGATCTAGAGTTGATTTTCTCACTCAATGTCAAAAGCAAACAGATCTCATGGAGGAAAACTTGCATTTTTTTTATACATAATACACTATATTCTCAAAGGAGGAAAGTACATTTCTCCTGTGTGTGTGTGTTTCTTATAGGGTGACTTAAAGACAACAATAAATGATAAAGATGTCACTGTTGTACAAAGGAGCTATAGATTTCTGTCTTGACCAGGCATATTTGACAAGGGTTGGCAAAAGCGCAGAATCTGGGCTTTTTCGTTGTTGATTTTTTGTTTTCTTTGTTTTCTTGCTTGTTTTTTAATTTCAAAGTTTCCCTAACCTTGATTAGAGGACTCAACTGGTGGATTATTTCTATCATATCAAACAATTTTTGAATATGCTTGACCCTTCTTTCAGGAAGGGTTTCTACGTATCTAATATGGCAGTCAAGTACGTTATAGTAATATGAGATGTAATTATGAAGTATGAAGGTATGTACTTATAAATACATATATGGAGCGCATGCCTTTATTAAGGTCCCTTTATTTATTAACCGTGGAGTGGTTTGGGGTTCCCAGGCTAAGGCCAGATTGGTTGAATCAAACCAAAAGGACAGAGTTTTGGTAAGTTACACAAAGGATTTATCTATGTGGAGATAAAAGGAATCACTACAGGCAAAGGAGACTGTTAATCATAGAGGGTGCTGGGGAGTGGTACCTGGAATTTCTCTTCCTTTGTCACTGCAGATTGTTACCTAGGATGAGTTCTTGCCTGAGGGGACTAGCCTCAGGTTAAGGTCCCAGCAGGGTGTTAGACCTGTAATGCTAAGGCAGTGAAACCACAGCATGGTTGACCTAAACATGTGATAGTCATCACCCAATCGTTATTTTCCTGTAGGGCTTTCTATTTTGGAGCTGAATAATTTTTTTTATAAAGATTTTATTTATTTATTTGTTAGAGAGAGAGAGAGCAAGCACAGGCAGACAGAGTGGCAGGCAGAGGCAGAGGGAGAAGCAGGCTCCCTGCCGAGCAAGGAGCCCGATGTGGGACTCAAACCCAGGACGCTGGGATCATGACCTGAGCCGAAGGCAGCCGCTTAACCAACTGAGTCACCCAGGCGTCCTGGAGCTGAATAATTTTTTAAACTGATGATTGCCCGATTCTTACAGGAATAGTATATTTATTTCTAGAATTATATTTGTATTTAGAAAAGTATATTTTGTTTCCTGCATGTTATCCAACTTTAATTATTTACTTTTTAAAAAAGATTTTATTTATTTATTTGACAGAGAGAGAGAGAGAGACAGGAGAGAGAGAGAACACAAACAGGGGCAGTGGAGAGGGAGAAGCAGGCAGCCTGATGCGGGGCTCCAGGGCTAGATCCTAGGGTCCTGGGATCATGACCTGAGCCAAAGGCAGATTCTTAACAACTGAGGCACCCAGGCGCCCCTAATTATTTACTTTTGAAATAGCGCTTCAAAGATGATAATCAGTGATATTACTATATGTAATAAGATATATATATTAGGTCTTTGTCATTGTTTTGTTTCTAGCACCGAAACCTTTGAAATTGGATTAAGGTGTCTCTTATCCTGTTAAAGTGGTGACTTTTAGAATCTGCCTAAAGCAGGGCTGGTTGCCAGAAGAACCAACTATGACTGGAGGGTTGGAACTTTTAGTCCCATCCCCAACCCCAAAATCTGGGGAGGGGAGAAAAACCTGAAAGTTTGAATCAATAACCAATAGGTGGTGATTTAATCAATCCTGCCAATGTAATGAAGCCACCAAAAAACCCAAGAGGACAGGGTTCAGAGAGGTTCTGGGATGATGAACCCATGGAACTTTGGAGAGAGTGGGCCCTGCAGAGGGCATGGAAGTTCTGTGCCCTTTTCCTATACCTAGCCCTATGCATCTCTTTCATCTGGCTGTTTCTGAGTTATGTCCTTCTTAATGAACCAGTAAACTAGAAAGTGATGTGTTTCTATGAGTTCTCTGAGGCTTTAGCAAATTGACTGAACACAAGGAGGAAGTTGTGGGAACCTTCAGTCTGTGGCTGGTCAGTTAGAAGCACAGGTGACATCCCAGGCTTGTGACACCATCTGAGGTTGTGGAGGAAGGGCAGTCTTATAGGACTGAAACTTCAACTTGTGGAATCTGATATTATCTTCAGTATGTAGTGTCAGAAGGGACTTGAATTCTTGGATGCCTTGCTTATTTCTAAGAAATGCTTGGTGTTGTGTGGGAAGCCCCTCACCCCAACAAACATGCTGAAATTGGACCCAAGATTCTAATTTATAATCACATGTGAGAAAATATCAGTGGCTATATATATATTTTAATGTATAATTTATATACATAATGACAATATTAATCTATGTAAAGTTGCATGTTTTTATTAATATCTGTATTTCATATTATATACATTTATAATTATATATATGTGTGTGTATATATATACACATATATATACATACATATGGAGCAGAGAGTCTTAGCACTGTGTAACTGGTAAATCAAAGTCAAGTAAATTTAAACGTACTTATACACACCAGAATTTAATGAAATTAACAAGGTAAAATATCAGGATATGGAGTGTCTTCCATATAATTATAACTGATCACATCTTCTCTTTGTTACCTTTCTTAAGTCACATAACAGCCTTTTATAAAGTTTGTAAAACTTGTGAAATTTTTCTAATGTTTCCTAAAATTGTCTCTTTTCTTAAATAAAGGCTTTTCTGGACACAAATATTGGTGGTTTTTTGTAAAATTAATTTTGATTGAATATAGAATATAGGTGATATTAATGAGCTCTGTTATTATTTATATATTAAATAGAAATTTAAGCACTGACTCCTTCAACATTGAACAACTTGTTTCTACAGTTTTCAGACTTGATGGCAAAATTTCTGAAGACCATTCCTAAATCACATTGGTCTCTGTTTTCATTTTCACTAAATGGCAGTCTGTGCATAAGTGTCTATCATAAGAATGCCTATTTCCTTATTTCAAATTCATCTAAAAGTCATGCTCACTTCTTATGGAAGGCTTTATAAAAATGTATGTTCTTCTTGCTCTTTTTATCATTGTCTTTGTTAAAGAAGTTGATATTTTAAAACTGATCTTTTCTTCTGTCCCTTTTAGGTACCTAAGAAGGAACTAGGCAGACACCAGAGGGAGCTCAAGTTACCCACCTATCTCAGGAATGAAAGTGACATCATTCTTCATCCTATTTATAAGTAGTAGATTTAATACTCAGACTCAGCCCAACACCTAAGAATGGAAAACAACAACAACAACAACAACAACAAATAGCTTAACTTACTGAGGTTTATAAAAAATAAACTGCACCATATATCTTCACTCCTTAACACTATCATTTAAAAATTCACTTTGAGGGACTCCTGGGTGGCTCAGTTGATTAAGCGGCTGCCTTCGGCTCAGGTCATGATCCCAGCATCCTGGGATCGAGTCCCACATCGGGCTCCTTGCTCGGCAGGGAGCCTGCTTCTCCCTCTGCCTCTGCCTGCCTCTCTGTCTGCCTGTGCTCTCTCTCTCACTCTCTAACTAATAAATAAATAAAAACTTAAAAAAAAATTCACTTTGAATGTAATTACTTTGAATGTTTCCAGTAAAATGCAAAGGCATGAGCAATTTCTAAACCACTTGGAATCTAGGGTGAGAGAAGGAGATTTGGGGGGTCAAGTCAGCTCCTCTAGGGTTTGAATTTCAATGTGGTTGGGACACAGGGATTATTCCCTGCTCTGTTGTAAGAACATACTGGCTTGCAGTATTCACAGGCTATCATTTGGCTTTATTGTTTTATAGGTGATGAAACTCTTCTTTAAGCCCCTTTGTCACTTCTGCAAAGGGCACTCACTATCCAGACTTTATTTTTTCCCTAAATCAAATGTATGTAAAAAACAACACCTAGCACTCAGGCAATTCACTTTTTATCCCCGCCTTGGGGAATAACAAAATAGAAATTGCAACATTTTACCATATTCATAATTTAATGTTAAGCCAAGCAAAAGACAGGGAGAGCCTGTGTTTGGGTTGTTGCTTTCTGGAACTTCAGCCATTGAACGATAAAAAGAATTTCTAAAATCCGTTTAACAGTTTCTCAAAGGTGCTTATTGATTTCATGTTTTTAAAATGATTCTAATGCCACATCTTACGAAAATAATATCCTATTTGTCACGAAGGTTAATTACTCTTTTTTTTTTTCAAGGTTTTTTATTTATTTAGTTGACAGACAGAGATCACAAGTAGGCAGAGAGGCAGGCAGAGAAAGGGGGAAGCAGGTTCCCTGCCAAGCAGAGAGCCGGATGCGGGGCTCGATCCCAGGACCCTGGGATCATGACCTGAGCTGAAGGCAGAGGCTTTAACCCACTGAGCCACCCAGGCGCCCCTAATTACTCTTTGTTTTTGTTGTTGTTTTTGTTTTTTTGGCATATTCTGTCAGAACAGATAGTATGTTTCACAGTAGTAGATAAACAAAACAAAACAAAACAAAAAATAAGAACTCTGGTTTATTTAGAATTAATCCAGATATTATACTCTCAGAACCCCTTTTGGAAATCATTCTTCCAAATTCCTAAAGAAGGTTTTTAAATTTCTTTTAAGATTTTATTTATTTGTTTGCAAGAGTGAAAGAGAGAGAGAGAGAGCATGAGATGGGGGGGGGGCAGAGGGAGAAGCAAACTCCCCACTGAGCACAGAGCCTGATGAGGGGCTCAATCCTGGGACTCCTGGATCATGACCTGAGTGGAAAGCAGGTGGTTAACTGGCTGAGCTACCCAGCATCCCTTCCCAAAGAACTTTTAATTAATGTTATTAAAATCTTCTCAAAAAATAATTTTGTGAGTGATTTAAAAAAGGTAAATTATTTGAATATGCCTTTCAAAAATCAATTTTATGATAATTATAATGCATACCTTTTTTGAAATAATTAAATTGCATATCTCTGATCCTTTTCATGAATCCATTTTCCCTTCTGGCCTTTCTATCATTCAGTGATAATATTTATCTTAATTCCTGTGAGCTCCTTTTACTGCCAGCATTTCCCCCCAAAACGTGGCAGGTTCCTGTCAATCTTGCCTTCCTCATCATTACCAGTCCTCTGTCTAAATGCTTCTAAAATAATCTTCTGTAAGAAAAGGACTAGATATCAGCTGTTGCACTAAATAGCTAATTAATTAATATATTTACAATGTAGGGAATATTTTCATTTCTCAGATTTTGAAAACTGACAAGGGCAGTATCAGGCAGGAAGAGGAGATCTTCCAGGATGAAGATGTTACTTCTTGATTGCATGTGACATTTTATTGTGGGCAAATATTTGTGCATCTGGAAGAAGCAACCTTTTATTTTTTTAAAAATGTATACACTCATTGTCCATATGGTTAGTGTCTTTAAAAATGCATATACTACTCTCATTCTTTGGTTAATATTTACATATATATTCAGGAAATTAGTCCAATTTTTTTTTAAAGATTTTATTTATTTATTTGAGAGAGAGAGATCACAAGTAGGCAGAGAGAGAGAGAGCGGAAGCAGGCTCCCCGCTGAGCAGAGAGCCCCATGTGGGGCTCGATCCCAGGACCCCGAGACAATGACCCGAGCCGAAGGCAGAGGCTCAACCCACTGAGCCACCCAGGTGCCCCCCAATTTTTTTAATAAGATTTGACAATATGCAAATATTTTGAAGTTTTATTAGGCTAATTGCAAGTGGTATGGTATTTATCAACAAAATGCAATCATCTTATAATCTGACACCACTTACTATTAACCATGTGATTTTTAATTTTTTTTAAGATTTTTTTTATTTATTTGACAGAGAGAGAGATCACAAGTAGGCAGAGAGGCAGGCAGAGAGAGAGGAGGAAGCAGGCTCCCTGCTGAGCAGAGAGCCCGATGTGGGACTCGATTCCAGGACCCTGAGATCATGACCTGAGCTGAAGGCAGAGGCTTAACCCAGTGATCCACCCAGGCACACCAACCATATGACCTTGATATCATTTCTTAGAGCCTCATATTCTCAGTTTCCATGTTTGTTAAATTCTTTTTTTTTTTAAAGATTTTCTTTATTTATTTGACAGAGAGATATCACAAGCAGGCACAGAGAGAGAGAGAGAGAGAGAGAGAGAGGAGGAGGAAGCAGGCTCCCCACCAAGCAGAGAGCCCGATGCGGGGCTCGATCCCAGGACCCTGGGATCATGACCTGAGCTGAAGGCAGAGGCTTTAACCCACTGAGCCACCCAGGCGCCCCCATGTTTGTTAAATTCTAATGTATCTCATTAAAATACTATCAGAATGTAATGGATAATTTATATGAAATAATGAGCACACTATGTTTCTTAGTATCCCCTGAATAAATGTGAGATAACTTTACACTGTACTCTAAATGAACATACTAATTATACTGGAAATAAATTGTCACCTTCATAAGTTTTTCCTCCAGCATACTGTATTGTACTTTTACATAATAGGTAGATAGATTGAGAGATAGAGGCATTATATTGAAATGTACTAAAGAAGATATTACTAATCAATCAGAATGTATATTACATGTTCTTCTCCCCACTCCCCAAGTCTCATATATGTATGTTTTATTTCTTGGTTATAAGTCAATAGGGGGTAGACATTTTTATCTACTTCTGGGGGTGTCTGGGTAGCTTAGTAGGTTAAGTGCCTGCCTTCTGCTATAGGCCATGATTCCAGAGTTCTGGGATGGAGCCCTGCTTAGGGTTTCCTGTTCAGCTGGGAGTCTGCTTCTCCCTCTCCTCGTACCCCATCCCAACTTGTGATCTCTCTCTCTCTTGCTCACTCTTTCTCGAATAAATAAAATCTTTAAAAATAATAAAAAAAATAAAAATAAATCCACTTAGGGTCTGCAAAATACATTCTGTGCTAACTTAAATCCTGAGTTTCTAGTTCCAATGGGTAACTGGGGTCCACTTCTCATCCTCCTGTCTTGCCTGTCCTGTCTGTATACATCCCTCTGCCTTACAACAAGCAGCTTTGCCTGAATTCTGGGGTTTCTCTCATGACTCTGAGCTTTTTATCGAAAAAATAACGAGTAAACAAACAAAAACCAGAAGCTCATCAGAAGTGTTTTCCGTTGTAATGTACTGTTTGTGCTCCATCCCTTTTACGTAGGAAAGAAACACCCTAACCCGGGATTTGCGTTTCAGCAAGCCTCCATGACATAGCTGGTGTCAGCCCCATTTTCACTTCCCTCAACGTACCAAGCAGCCAGTCTGCCACCTAAGCATTCCTTTCATAGCTCAAAGCACCTTTCCCAGTATATCTGGTCTAAGTTTATAAGCATTTTCTGATTACTTACTTGGGATTTAAAACTACATCCATGAAAAATATTAAGTGAATGTTCAAAAACATGTTACAGAATTGATGAAGGGGATTACTAGTTTGTGTCGGCAGCATATGTCTTAGTTTAATTTAAATAGTTGATGAATAAATATATAGTGCATTTCCATGACTGTTGAAAATAGAGTCAAAATGAAAAACATGGCCATCTTCTTCAGTATAACCTAGGAAAAAATCCTAGGCACAGAGTGGGCATGCAATAAATACAGAAAACCATTGATTGCAGTTGTAATTTACTGAAAAAAAAATTCTTATTCACTATAACCCAGATACAAAAGAGCAGGAATAAGAAGTATATTCTTAATTTTTTAAATGTAACAGCTTGTTCTCACGTTAACTATTGTACATACTTAGAAAAACAGAAAAAGTGTCAAATACAGAACTACCTATTTCAAGCAGCAAGGAAGGGTCCCCACAATTTGAACACCATTTTGCCAGTGCTCTATTTTTAAAATCCTGCTGAAAAATTATATTGGTGCGCTTGAGCCATTTTACAAAATGTACAGCAGATTCCTAGTGAAGAGGTGTTTCTCTGTCTTCGTGACATTCAGGTGGTGCATTCGCTACATACTGATTTAGAGACAGGGCATTCAATTATAGTGAAGGGAGCTGGAGATCCAATTCCCTCTGCGCAGGTTCTGCTTGGGAGTTGCCCCTTCATGCTCCTTGGCACTCCATCATTCAGACAGAACAGCTGGTTGCCATGGGCAGCCAACATTAGAGGAGGCATGATAGTTTAGTGACTGCTGATTGTATGAGCCACTGCAATCCACGAGCACTTGAGTCTCTGCGTTTACTTTGAGAATGAAAATACTAGAACTGTTTATGCCTGGACAGCTGGAAAAGACCCGCTTTCCAAAAGATCCTTCTCCATGGCCCACACCTCCCACAACTTCCCCCAACCCCACCCCCCACTCCCTCAACCTCTCACTCTCCCCACTCCCCACCCCCCTCGCTGGTTCCCGCCCCCCACCTCCTGAAAAGTTTAGCCAGCTTTTCCATGTGGGGAGGTGGGGAAAGTGGGGAACGTAGGGGGTGCCAAAAACTTAATTTGGAAGCAATCAGTAATGTGAAGTCATTACACAGAAACGAAATAGAGTTTTTCTTTCTCTCTTTTTAATTTCTTTTGTGGTTTGTATTATGCTTTCAATATACCTGCATGAAATGGTTTGTCAAGGAACAGCTAATTCATCTCTCCATGTAATAGATTACATTCCTTTTCAATTGTTTTGACTGATAAGCAATTACTCCAAAATTCAGCATTCAGTAAAATTCTGTTTATCAGAAGGAATGGAGTGTAACCAGAACATAGGTAATCCAAAGTGATGAATAATGTAAAAATATTTAATTTTAAATTAAAGTTAGCTTTGCATTTGCAATTAAAAAATTAATCTGGCATCATTCCTCCTTTTGTTTATTTATACTTTACAAAATTAAGTTATTTTCAGTAACCAATTTGAACGTTCTAAATATTATGCATGTTATATCACGTTATATTTTAGATACATGCAAATACACACATACACATTTACTTCCAACTTCCCAAAATAATTCCCAACATTATAACCTTCTTCAATTATTTCTTTTGTCCCACCTATTCCAACCGGAAATTCTCATCCGTCACTCCTTCAAAAAAAAAAACTTTCTCTGCCTTACTACGTTACAACTTTATTTCACAAAAAAATACATATATATGGAAACAAAACTGCAAAACAAGAATGAAGGCATACCACATATAGCCTGGAACAATTATCAATGTCAGAACTTAGTTATAGAGTTGTTTGTTTAGTGGTTTTGATGGAAATTTGAAACCACATTGAATATTTGTCTCTAGGTGCTCTCAGTTATAGACATGTTGGGAATTGTTAGATAATATTAAAGATAAGTCTAAAATCTTCCAATACTAGCTATTGAATCTGATATGCTTTCCCTTGAAGCATTTTCCCACCGTGAAATGATGGGCTCAAACATACACTGCAGGATCTCCAGGGCTTCCTTTGAGGCATTTCACCCTATAATCCAGCAATTGGAGCTGATTGTGAGTGTGCATTTGACATTTCTGGAAAATGTGCAATTACGTAAGTAAAACACACATTTTTATGGGAATAATGAAAAGTGATAGGAGGAAGTGAGATAACTTTGATAAATTGAAGGTAAATGCCTATATATATTTATGCCACTAGTGTAAAGAATATCAAAAAGGGTGATAATATATGTAAAGAATTAGAGTTTAAATAACAAAATTTAGTTTGCCAGAGTTATTCCTTACATATAAAGTTCTATACAAATGGAACATTTTAAGCTCTAAGTCTGAAAAATAGTTTGCATATTTCTTTTTTTAAGACTTTATTTGTTTATTTCGGACCGAGAGTGAGAGGGAGAGCACAAGTGGGAAGAGGGGCAGAGGGAGGAGAGGACTCCCCACTGAGCAGGGAGTCCCATGCAGGGCTTGATCCCAGGACCCTGGGATCATGACCTGAGCTGAAGGTAGACACTTAATCAACCACCCAGGCACTCTATGTATTTCTTAATATAAAATTTCTCTCTTTTTATGATTATAACTAGCATACCAAGAGCTCTAGCTTCTTAGGTTTATAATCAAACATGGAGATAATTATACATGTTTCTTAAATGCTTGCTTCTCATGGAAATAAAGATATCAGCTTGTTTTTAAACTGCAGAGACTCCAAAAGAAAAAAAAAAACTTGTGGAACAGATTAAAGTATATGATCTTTTATTATATGTTTGGATTAAGGGATAAATTAGCAGCAAAACTAAGAAAATAAAGAAATTGAACTTTATCAAAAACACATGGCAAATCATAACATAAAAGTGAAAAGAATTTGCTAGGAAGAAAAAAACGTGTGAGTTGCAAGAAATAATGCAAAACTAAAGAAATTTTATTAAGAAGTAGGTATGTGGTCACGAGTTATGACTATTATTTAGAAAACAGACTAAATTTGAAAGAGCAGCAGCCTGTCAATAAACACAAGGGGCAAATTTAAATGATGACTCAGACTATTTTAAAGAACAGTTAAGATTCATTAAAGTATAAAATGTGAAAACACAAAAGAAAGTGCATAGAATGATGAAAAAAATTAATGGCAGAAATGAAAACAGTTGCAATAAAAGTCAACCAAGATTAAAAGATTGTGAAGCGTATATTTCTCCTTTGTGTGAGAAAGCCTGTATAAGTTTCAAATGGAAAATAGGGTTGTAAACTTAGAGATCATTTTGTTCTTTGATGCTAAAATCTACTTTCTAAAAATGTGCACACTGATCTTATGGGAAACATGACATATACTGGTTATATCTGTCAAAGATGCAGTATTACACTGGGTACCAAATTTTATTCACTGGAACAGTGTCTCTGTAGACCCTGGAGTCATCCTCTGGTCATTAACTTCGTGTAGATCTCAGAGGTCCTATGTCTGTGGGATTTCTAGGGCATATCACTATACTTTCATTCAGGCTATCACAGAGTTCAGAAATTCCATTAAAAATTAATCAATGGTAACACCTAGGCACTTAATTGTTTGTTTGGAAAATGATTTTGCACCAGGTAACACAATGTAACCTCCCTTTCTATCCCATCCTTTGACCAAGACCTTGGGGACCCTTCCGTGTATCAAAGGCTTCTGAAAATGCTCTGTACCTGACAGTGAAGCAGGTCCCCATTCACCACCTCGTAAAAAGAATGGAGGATGAGGATAGGCCTGAACTCCTCTTAGGTGAGTTAGAGGTTTCACCATCCCATTGTTGTTTTGGCATGAGGAATTTATGCTTTCAAAACCCAGTTTGAAAAGACTCGAGGTGAACAGATTTTAGAAATTTGTCAATTCCCTGTTCATAAAGGGTTGGTAGCAATAGGCATTGATCATTCCCTCTGTCATTCCTTTTTTATTTATAAGAAACATTTGGCCTTTATTCCAAGAGTGTCTTTTCTTTTTGCTCATAGTGAGTGCACTGCCTATCTATGATCATCAAATAACTGCCTAGAGATTTTTGAATCTTAATTTTGTCAAACTTCATATTAACTATTCATCTAAGTGTAACAGGGTGCCTATTAAGAGAGAGATTAAACACAGTGCCCTTTCATAAAAGTCTTAAAAATGCCAGCCTCTTTTTAAGTGCCTGGAGCTGACTAGATTTAGGAAACAAGTAAATGAAATTATACTTAATTTACAGAGCAAAATTTTTTTTTCTAATTTGACTTTATGACAGTTATTGTGCTTTGCATGCATTACTGCATTACTCATTCAACTGTCATAACAAATCTCTAAAGCAGATATTATTTTTACTCCCATTTCATGTATGAGGAATGTAAGTCTTATAAACATTAAATGCCTTGCCCAGAGTCATATAGATATTAAATTGTAGCAGCAAGATTCTATGAACTGTATTCTTCACTACAATTCCACATTATGTAATAATAAAATTAATGGATGGTTTTCATAATAGGTGAATGACCATATTTGACTCTATCAGTCTGACAGTTTCAAGCCAGGTGGACATCAGGTAGTGAGGTGACTTGGTAAAACCCACTGATAAGAAACTTTATTTGAACAGTGTAAATTGGTTGACATTATATTTACACAATCTCTAGCTTTTGCATTTCTCTTTACACACCAAAGACATGCCAAAATTTTTCAGGATAATGTGAATTATTTTCAAGTCAAATGAAACTTTAACAAGTCAAGAATTTAAAATTAATAAAGAACAATATGCATATGGAATTAAAGAAGTCATCACAAGGTTGAGTTGTGTGCCGCCTAAAAATAGAATAGCTGCCAGGGAAGAGAGGTACTACCTACATGAAGGTGCAGAGTTGAGATCACCATTGGCTTTGCCCCCCTAATGTCTTCCCTCCTCTCTCCCCAGTGCACTCCTGCTGCTTCAATTGTACACTGTGCTACTTGGGTACTGGGACCCCAGAATCTCCCCATAGCTCCACAGGCCTCTTGTTCCAAAAAGGTAGAGCTAAGTGTGGCAAGTAGCTGCTGAAAAAGATACCACGCTTGAGCACATTTTTAGCCACAAGTACACAGAACATCAGATTTTGGATCTTCCTAATATACCCACTGCCTGCACGATCTGGAGGAGGGAAACCTCAGAGCTTGCTCCTTGGGGTCACACTTTGAGATACAAACAGGGCTGCTTATGAGGAGCTGTGAATAGCCCACAATCCCTGTTGCCCAGTCTCTACCATGATGCCCTATAAACTAAAGTTATCAATTTCTTCATGTGCCATCTGT
Organism: Taxidea taxus jeffersonii; assembly: GCA_003697995.1. Taxonomy (NCBI): domain Eukaryota; kingdom Metazoa; phylum Chordata; class Mammalia; order Carnivora; family Mustelidae; genus Taxidea; species Taxidea taxus. The sequence goes on from ML103085.1 coordinate 38,089, forward strand.
TACTCATTTGGGACACATAAGGATGCAGCTGTACCTCATCTAGAAAGCTCTCCCCATGAGCATTTTCTGGAATCCCATTGCTATTCTGACCTCTATTAATGAAAACAATAAATTAAATAAAAAACACAGGTTAATGAATATTTGCTTTGCACCTAAAACTCAGGATAAAATTTAGTTTGTGCCATATTAGCAGTTATTTTGATTTACACCTATGTGTGTTCAATAGGAAGTTACTATTATTACCACGCACTGTTATTTAATTTATGAAAAGTATAGAAAATAAATTGTACTCCAGTAGAAAACTATGCACTGTCTACAGCATATCCTTCTGCCTTCTGAGTTATTTGATTCTAGTGTTTTATTATCTTAGAGCTATTTTGCAATCATAACTTGTAAGTCACTGTTTAGCATGCAAATTCCACCCTAGCTAGAAGAGGTTCAATTGACTTTTCCCTTCCACCCTAGGGAAACCCAACTTTGCCTCCAAATACATAATAATTTGAATATTCCTGATCTATAAATGTGTTTACTTTTTGCATTCTCTTTTGAACCAAATGTGACATCCACCCAGGTCCTTCATTAAATAAAGAAAATCTAATGATGTTTCTTTTTTTCTGAAAATGATTTTTTTTTTAAGATTTTATTTATTTGTTTGTTAGAGAGAGCAAGAGCGAGCATAGGCAGACAGAGGCAGAGGGAGAAGCAGGCTCTCTGCTGAGCAAGGAGCCCGATGTGGGACTCGATCCCAGGACGCTGGGACCATGACCTGAGCCGAAGGCAGCCACTTAACCAACTGAGCCACCCAGGCGTCCCTGAAAATGATTTTTTAACAAAATTGATATTTACTACTATCTTGTAACCCATATTAAAATGTAAATTATTTTAAAAAAATTATTTAAAATGTAAATTTAAATGAGATAATGTATGTGAAAATGGTCTGCCAGTTCTGAAACCCTTTAAGAACAAAACAGAGTTATTACAATAACAAATTAAAGGAGTATAAGAAATATCTTATTGGAGGAAAATCCAGTATTTTCAGTAGAAAGGGAATTGCAAGTTTTATTTCTCTGTCAGAATAAATTCAGGTACACTGAAAATAACAGGAAATGCTGATCAGAGCTGAGAAAGCAGCATTCAGAGAGTGATGAATTGTTTAAAGAAAATCAGCCTGGATCACAGGAAGACAACCACACCTGACAAACCTGATAGTATTTTGCTTGATAAAATAATACAGCTGTCAGAGAAAATTGGGGACATAATTTTCTTACAGTACAAATCGTTCCCTAAATGGCCAGATAGAAAACTAAATCTACAAGGTCGGCTGTTATGGAGGGATGTGGAAGACAGCTACTTGGATAAAGAACTGTCTTGAAGAATGAAGACAAATGATAACAAAAGAAGAAAAACCTTCGCATGGATAAGAGTGGCAAGTGCGATGTATCAAAGGCCCACATTAGTTCCAATTGTAGAAAGGTAGATACCAGTGATGTGAAAGGCAGAATACTCACCAAGATAAACAAGTGTTCGTTTGCAAAAAACTTTTGAGTCTAAAGTCAGCAGTTCATTCAAGGATTAAGGTCACTAACTTTTCAAAGATTTGGCAACACTTTGTTGAACAATGATTTTAACAGACCAATGACTTGCCTGTTATTCGTTGTAGTATGACTGGGACAATTAAACCACTGACAAGGAAAGAAAAGATAATGTCCAATTCTTCAAGATTAAAATATATTAAAAAAAGAAAAAAATACGTTGGGTCTGTAGTGTGTATGTGCGTGCATGTGCATGTGCATTGTCACACAGACATGTAATAGGATAATCTTTTATCGTGTCCTTTACCTTTTTACCTGAACCAGACGAGCTGAGGTCATCATTTCAAATCTCAACAAAAAGTTGTCTATTTGCTTTAGCAGAACAGGATATAGTCATAAAAAGTAGTGCAGAAATCATGAATGTGGCACTAAGCAACCAAACTGAAATTGCTCTACATCCTCAATGTTTTTAAGAGAGAATCTCTGAGTATGGGTCTTCAGTTAGCTGGTCATCGGGCTACTTCAAACAATTTGATAATTGAACAGATACTAGTTGCAGGCAAATACCAAAGCTAATAAAGAAAAGATCTATATTTGGTAAAGGCACATGGTAGGACAGGAAACAAACTGTAGGGAGGATATTACATAATCCTTTCAAATTAACTTACATTGTTTTGTTTTCCTAGGTATACACTCAAGACATCAAAATTATGAAAATGTAGCAAAGTTTATGGAAGAAAAGACTCTTAAAGAGTGGATATTTGATATTTAACTTTCATGTATGTAATGTCAGTTTCATTGGTTGTTGGTGGTGGTGCTGGTTTCCTTTGAGATTAAAGGGAAGAAATGTTTGTTGAATTACAGTATTGTACTAACAACTCCTCTAGGCATTTTTAAAATTTATTTATTTATTTTGACAGAAAAAGATCACAAGTAGGCAGAGAGCAGGCAGAGAGAAGGGGAAGCAGGCTCTCCACTGAGCAGAGAGCCCGATGTGGGGCCCGATCCCAGGACCCTGAGATCATGACCTGAGCTGAAGGCAGAGGCTTTAACCCACTGAGCCACCCAGGCGCCCCTCCTCTAGGCATTTTTAAACAAAATTTATCTAAGTTTTTACAAAAAAACTTTGAATACCCAGATGTAAAATATATAGAGAAGAACGGAGCCTATGATATTTGTATGTAATAATATAAATACGTCTCACATTTTTCTTTTTTTTTTTCACAAAACAATGCACAATATATAGGGTCAATAAATGACTAGAAATTTAAATGACTAAGATTTTAAGAACTAAAATTCTGGGTGAGAATATTAAAATTTTACAACCTGACTAAAGAATGGAAATGAGGTATAGTATGTGTTTGTTTACCTCTTTAAAAAAAAAAAAATAGACCAGCACTATCTTCTAGAACTTTCTTCAATAATAGAAATGTTCTAGAATTGCTGCCATCCAATACAGTAGCCACTAGCCACATGTGGCTATTGAGTACTTGAAATGAAGAACTGATTTTTATACTTTATTTAATTTTCAATACTTTAAATTCAAAGAGCCACATGTAACTATTGGCTCTCATATAGGACAATGCATGTCTAGACAGTTGTATTTTTCTTCTAGTTAAGGATACATATTATTTATGTTTTCAAAAAGCTATCCAAATGGAAATGAGATAACACCACTCTGGATACTTATGACACCTGCGAGTGATCAGATCCTTAATATCTATGTTCTCAAAAACAATCTCATTCCCTATATGAATTCTGACCCTTGTGCCTATTTTAATAACTTTAAAATGACAAAGAATCTGTGAGTGTTTATTGGTTCCTTTGATAAGACCTTTACAAATGGAAATAAAAAATAGTTGACCTGGGTTTCAAAGAATGTAACAAATATCAATAAGTCACTGCAATTGCTAATACCACACCATTTTCAGCGCCTCTTGTCTGTGTTCCTTTCACAACTCAGTTCAACTTGAATTCACTGAGCACGTTCTAATGGATGTCATTTTGTTTGAATCTCAATGGAGATACAGATATTAATGGGAGATACTTCTTTTGTATTGTGTGTGTCCTGGGAAATGTATTTTAATCACTTTTGTTTCACTTCTAACTCACTTTTTGTTGGTATTTTTTTAAAATATTTTATTTATTTACTTGACAGACAGAGATAACAAGTAGGCAGAGAGGCAGAGAGAGAGGAGGAGGCAGGCTCCCTGCTGAGCAGAGAGCCCGACGTGGGGCTCTATCCCAGGACCCTGGGATCATGACCTGAGCCGAAGGCAGAGGCTTTAACCCACTGAGCCACCCAGGCCCCCTGTTGGTGTATTTAATATCCCTTCAGATGTTGGGGATAAAATGTGGGATATGTGTTGCTCAAAGCAGAACGTCTCTCAAGGTATTCACAGAGTATAGAAGGGGCATGTACATGTAGCACTATAATGAAAGTGCCAACCGAAGTTTATAGAATATTGTAGAATTTAAAAAGAACTTTTACCTGTTTGGCTGGTTTTGGAATCCATAATTTAGTGAGTCAAGAAAAGCATTAACCAGTGAGGAAATTGAGACTTCAAGTCATTAACTGATGACAGAGGAAGCAAGAACTTGGACCATGTCCTGATTTTAATCTAAGATTCCTTCCACTGCACCAATGCATGGTTAAGCCAAAAGTAATGTCACTATCTCCACACTAGAGGGCCTGTATTTGAATGATTTTGAATTATTACAGAGTGATCTCAGGGACACTTGAAAATACTCAGATAAACGGGGCCATTTGAAAATAAACTCTAAATATTAATGGCTCAAATGGAAAATGCATTTTTAAAATCAGTGAAGATTAGCTTTATGGGTCAGCCTGGAGGTTCTACACATTTATAACTCCCCATAGACTTGCTTTAAAATGTTGCCTCTAACTATAATATACAAATCACTATCCATGTACTTTAGGGTTGACTTGTTAAATGATTTTGAGAGGGTGTATTTTATTCCTAATAAATTATATGAATATTTGCAATAAAAGTATTTCAGTAAATAAAATTTAAAATCTAGGACCCCAATCCTCTATTTTATGGGTTCAAGAAAAATTCCAAATATGTTAAGGAAAGCATTACCAGGAACAAAAGTCAGACAAATGGTAACTTACTCTGAATCTTAGCCCCTGTTTGACTCTCACAAATCACAAGGCATGGACACAGAACTGCAATTATCAAAACATGTTCCATAACACAATAACATCTAGATCATCAATTAAATATTTGCATAACATAGACAAAAATGTGTCAATTATATAGTCAAGGGGTTGTATCAATTTGAATGGTTTATTTGCATCAGGGTATTTCTGATCCCTTAACACACTAACACAAATAAAGACTGGGGTGTCAAAGAAAACCAGACGAGGATAGATGTTCAAGTTGTGAAAGCAGATATTATTCATAAATACTATAGTAATGGGGAGACAGAGACTTTAGTATTGAACTGAATACAGCATGAACAAGTGGGAATGGGCACCCAAGGAGCAGGGTAGGGATGCTGGATGGAAAATTACGGACAAGGAGCATCAGAGATACAGAGGGATTCTGGCAATAGTGACCTAACAGGATTCTTGCTCAAGACCTGCCTGGGAGATCAGATACCAAGGATGCGGGTGAGGAAGTTGATCAGATATCAAGCGTTGATATTTTTACAAAACTGACCTAACAGGATTCTTGGTAGAACTAAACTCTACAATGAAGTGAATGGAAGCCCTCATCAAAAAGAGAGCTCAGAAGAGCCTGTCCAAAAATTTGGCAAGGGGAGAATCTTGCCAAAGACTGTGTTTCTAAATGTTTTAGATGCCAAAGATATTTTTTTTCCCCATTAAACTTCTCATTGGACCTGCTATCACTTGGAACAGACTTAGAGAAATTATTGATAGAGCATCATTTCAGTCTGTATTTTGTAGTCTTGCGTTCTCCAGTTTTAGCAATAAGGGTAATAACTGAAGGGCTTTTGGTTTTTGCTGATTCTGTCATGAACAGATAAGAAAGACAAAGGATAATTTATTAAGAAACTCGAGTTACAGATCTAGCTCTGATATTATCTACTGTAATTACTCTGTGCAAACAATTTAAACTCTCTAATCTTCAGTTTGATCATCTGTAAAATACAAGGTGAAATTTGTTGATAGCAAATTTATTTCCTTCGGGGCTACTATCTGACTCTCTCTTGTTCACTTTTAAAATTTTTACTTGACTGAGACATTTCCCTGATATTACTTTGAAAACTGTTTATATTCCCTTCCCTTCCTTCTTACTTACCTGTCTAGTTTTTCTCATAGCTCTCTACTCCGTACCAGGGTAGAATAAAGGTAACTGGATCCTTTAAATTCTTCTTATATCCCTCTTTCAAAATTGAAAAAATCATATTCTGGCAACAATCTGATCTTTAATTTCAAAGGGCTGTTCCAAAGGGTTAAAGAATATCTTGCAGCTAAGAGGCTTAAATTGCTATCTCCTGAAATTAACTGAAAACTCTGGCAGTCATTGCAGAACAATCCTAGGGGCTAAGTCTCTGGATGTAGAAACAAAAAAAGTTGTCCAAAACCAAACCAAACCAAAACAAAAGAAATGTAAATAAAAAACAACAAGAAAAAAATCCCCTTAGTATATTTTATACCATTTTGTTACAATTTTTACACCATATAACATATATAAGATAAAGGAGATAATAACAAAAGTTCAGGTAATTGAAATATAAGACAGGGAAGTAGTAAGAAATGAATGTACCATTTGTTAAGCATTCTTTGAATTTAAGCCACATACTAGGGACAATGCACTGAACATTTGGACATCTGTCCCTCGAAGCAAACTTACAGGTCATTTTTTGTATCATGCTCCTACAGATGAGAAAACAAGTGTCATATGGTGTTATAGAACACTTGTTTAATAATTTGGAGAACCAGGATTCAAACAACGTCTTCCAGAGTCAACGTATTTTAAATAAAGAAATTTGCACTACATTGGAAAACAAGAACAAACAAAGATTAATATGAAAAGGGGTAAGTGGTTGCTGAGAGAGAGAGAGAGAGAGAGAGAGAGAGAGATTTGAACACACATAATGTGGATGGGTTCTTCTAGGAGTGACATCAGAAAGACATTCCTAATGAAAGGATTTTCTTTTGGAATAGAACATCCCAGAAGGGAATGCAAATGATAACCCTAGGTTGGAGAAATGAAGACCCAGTGCCCAGACCCAGCCTGAACTTCTGTATCACTTCATAAAATAAAAGTAGCACCTTAAAATTAGGACCTTAGTGGATCTCAAGTCATGGTTATACATATTTCTCTACATCCAGATTATAAAAAGTCCTAAATTATAAAATATATTATGCAATAAACAGACGATAGCCCTGTACCCATCCTTCTTTGATTATTCCCTTACAAAACAAACAAGCAAGCAGGAAAACAAAAAGCAGTGGCATTTGTTACAACATGGACCCTTCAAGGTTTTTTTTAAAAAGTAGTAACTGTAATATCCTCAATAATAACACATCACACCTTCCTTCTTCTCTATCCTATTAAGGTGAAGGTAGGCATATAGAAAATGGATATGTTTCCTTGGGCAGCTCTGCATTTTAAAACATAAGGAGAATCTAACTTTGTTGCGAACCCTTAAATTAATGGGGGGCCATCCTACCCCTTTATCTATTATAGAACAGTTTCTTCCTGACAAGTTCAAATGTCCCTAAAGAATGTTTTTTTTTTTTTTTTTTGGTTTTATTTATTTATTTGTGTGAGAGAGAGAGAACACGAGAGGGGAGAAAGTCAGCAGAAGAGGCAGACTCCCTGCCGAGCTGGAAGCCAGATGCAGGACTTGATCTTGGGACCCTGGGATCATGACCTGGGCCAAAGGCAGTTGCTTAACCAACTGAGCCACCCAGGCACCCTCAAATGTCTCTAAAGGCTTAAGTAAAGGGAAACCCTTTGTGCCATAGCTGCTAACTCATACTTTTTATTGTTATAAGTTTAGGTAACTAGGATTTTTTGTTGTTGTTGTCGTTTCTCCAAAACAGTGCAAAATAAATAATTCCATAGATTGTGAAAAGGACAAACTTATGCAGAATCAAATGCAAGTCCTATCTTGAGATCCAATGAGAGTCATTGAAACTGATGAAATTAGACCTGTACTATGAGAGACAATTCTGTTATTTTCCAGTGTTTCATTTTGCTAGAAAGGATCAAGAATTCCTCCCCAAATTCATCGAAATTTAGAACGAATAAGAAAATTTGATCTAGTCAAAGTGGGGAAATTAGTGACTTGAGGCCTCCGTGTAAACGCTGGTATACATTCACAGAATTTTCTTCCTTCCTTTCTTCCTTCCTTTCTTTCTTTCTTTCTTTCTTTCTTTCTTTCTTTCTTTCTTTCTTTCTTTCTTTCTTTCTTTCTTTCTTCTTTCTTTCTTTCTTTCTTTTTTCTTCTTCTCCTTCCTTCCTTCCTTCCGAGTGAGGGGGTGGTGTGGGGAGGGCCAAAGGGTGAGAGAGATTTTAAGCAGGCTCAATGCTCTCAGCCCAGCATGGAGCCTGATGCAGGTTGGGTCTCAGGACCTGGAGATTGTCCTGAGATTGACCTGAGCCAAAATCAAGAGTCAGATGCAGGATATTATCCTAGTTACTTTTATTCTAAAAATAAGGGTAAGTTTTCATCCCACAATGTATATTGAGCCATGTCAATGATATGCTATGGATTTTAATTGCCATTTTGACTAATAATTAATGCTTTTATCTTAGAAAGGTTATGGAAAACTTAAAAGAATTCCCACAGAGAGGAAACATTTGAATTTATTAAATGCATGGTAATTTATTACATTTGAGAGAAGCTGAGATTTTATATGTAAGTATCTTGGCACATTTTGATAAATTTATAGTCTTTGTGGTTTTTTAAACTTTAATATAATAAATGTATAAATGTCATATGAAAACAAATTGAATTCTCTTTCACAGTCAATGTAATCTTCAATTCTTTTGCTATAAAATATTATTTGTTATTTTGCCATGGGAAGCCATTTTTAGTTTGTAAAGGGATAAGAAAATGGCTTTAATGAACTTGTCTTTAATGTCAATTGCAGATATTCTATTATACTTTCACCTTAACTTACTAAAGATTCAAAGTACACATAAGTTTTATTTAATGAGAAAATTTTTACAGAAATATTATATTATTTGGGGAAATTTTTTATAGATTCATACTAAGAACAAGAGAGATAATTGGCATAGTCAGGAACCAGAGTTGAGAGATAAAATTAGAACCTGACATAAATTTAGATATACTCAAGTTTTAAACCAAGACAGCATTTAGAATATTGAATCTATTTTTCCATAACTTGTTAGAAAAGTGAGCTTAAAAGCTTAGTGTAGCTGATTTTGTGAGATTCACTAAGTATTAGTAATCTGTTTTTGATCTCCAACCATATTTCTACTTTAAGAGGAGAACTTTAGAATTTTTAAATACAAGTAAATTCAAGTAAATACAAAGGAAATTTTGAAATACAAGTAAAACTTCAAAATATAAGAAGTCAGATTTTTTATAATAAATTATGGGAATCAAACATTTATCATCACAACTATTAAAGAGTGTATCCCTTAGCTACTATTCTGTATTGCAAAATATTGGAATTTCCATTATAGATAAGTTCAGGATGATCAACGAAGTAATTTAAATACAATAAGTAATATTGCTGGTCAGTAAGACACATGAATTCAGAAATTTACAATATTTGACTAGAATAGATACTGCATATGAATTTATTTTTAGGGGAATAGAAAAACAGTTACTGTAGAAAATGTTAAATTAGTAGAAATGTCAGATACATCATTGGACGAACAGTTTTCAATTTTTGACTTATCAAGAGGGGTAACAGGAATAAAGAAACGTAAGAAACTGTCTTGGGGAGCTCAGAACTTATCAAAAATAAGAAGAATTAAGATAAGGATTTTAAAATATTTATGATTTATTTTGCTGGACTTCCTTGTTGAGATGAATTTAAGTTTCCAGAAACTAAATGGGCATTAGCTATACCTGAATTTCAACATAAATACATCTCTTGGGCCTTATTCTTTGTCACACCTAGCCCTTCTTTCAGTCCTCTTTGTCTGACAATGATTTCCCAGTAAATAATTATTTCTCCTCCACGTTTTCTGAAGTTTCAGAGGCAAGTTTAATCTCTGGTCCCTGATGCTCATTGGCTTTGGACAGTGATAATTAAACCATCATCTATTAAACTAAAAATGTGTAAACTCTGTGACAAACCATTTCACTCCTAGATGTATACCCAAAAGGCACACATATTCACAAAAAGACATATAAAACAATTCTATGCCTAACAGACCAAAATTAGAATCAGCCAAAATTCCTGTCAATTATCAAATGGACAAACTGTGGAGTATTCATAAAATGAAATACCATGAAAAGTGAGAATACTTGAACTATCACTACAAGAAAAACGTGTATTTCATCAGTATAATGTTGAGTGAAAGGAGCTTGGTATAAATAGCTGACAGTGAGTAGCTGTGATCACTAAAAGTTCAAAAATAGGAGACATTCCCCCATAGTGTTAATCAGCATCATCATCACACTGTTTGGGGGTGAGGTGGCTAAATAAGGGCATGTTGGGAGCTCCTGTAATGCTGAATCTGTTGTGCTTGATGAGGCTGTTTTACATAGGGGCGTTGTAGTAGTTTTCCATTTTAGTGTAATAAATTCCCACAAATAAATTTAGTGTAATAAATTCCCACAAATTTTTCTTATCACATCATTTCCATGGTAAGAGCAGGGCTTGATGGGGTCCACACTCTGGGGTTCAGGATTCAGTCAAGGTGTTGGCAGGCCTGTGTTCCTTTCTGGAGCTCAAGGTCTTCTTCTCAGGTAATGGGGATGTAAAAAAAGAAACTAGTTCTCAGGTAATGGGGATGTCAGCAGCATTCAACAGCCTGGGGATGCAACATGGAGTCTCTTCTTTCTTGGCTGTCAGCTAGGGCCCTTTAGAGGTTGCCCACAGGCCCTGTTACAATATGGTGACTTGATTCAGTTCTTTAAGGCTGTTGGGAAGTATGTCTGACTTTAAATCTTTTCCTTCAGAGAAGGCTTGGATCCTTTTTAGATGCCTATCTGAATGGGCATTTACCCATGATTTACCCAGATAATCTCCTTTTGGATTAACTCAAAGACAACTTTTTGGACCTTAATCACATCAACTAAGTAACCTAATTATAGTAGTGAATCCCATCAAATTCCCTTGCTTGAGTCTCCTTCATGCTTAAGGTGAGGGCATTATACAGGCCTGTTGACTAGAGGCCAAGAATCTCAGGGACAAACTGACATTCAGCCTGCCACAGTTGTGTTCACTGTGAAAATTCATCAAGCTGTATGTTTATGATACACACACATTGCTATATGTTCTGTATGTTTTACCCTAAAATGGAAAAGAAACTAGTAAAGCAAGCCAGAAGATAAAGACTAAATCAGATGCCATAGGATAACTATGAGTAGATATAAGACTGAACAAGAGATACTTGGTAACTGGAGACACTAGAATGTGGAGAACCAGAGGAAGGGGATTAGTAGGAAAGAAGCAGTTCTAGGGTGATAGCATCTTGAGGTGATATTTATTGCAGTCAGAATCTTTTGCTTTCTTCTAAATAGAAAGCAACCTCAAGAGTTGAGGAGAAGAAAATAAGTCTGTGGTTGCATATATGTTTTTAAATGAACTATGCACACTTACAGCAAATAATAGTCATTGAATATTCAGAAGAATAGCGAGATTCAAGAAGTCAAATTAAGTGAATGGAATCTGTTCTTCAGAAAAGTCAGTTAAATCGGGTTTCAAGTAAGGATGTTTAACTGATCTGAAATAATTTATTGGTCATCTTGGCAATCGTAGATTTGACGAAGTAATGAAAGCACAAACTAATTTAAAAGAAATGCTATAGATAATGTTTAGAGAGGTAGATGAAAATTGACACACATTGTCTCACGTTGTTCATAATTCCAACATTTCAAAGTATGAAAGTTAAAAAAAATGAAAAAAAACCTTCAAGAACAGAAAAATGATACTTTAAACTATGGTACATCCATAGAGTGTATTATACAGTAAATTTTAGAAAAGTTTTTTTGCAATCATACAATATTTTTTATGGAAACAGTGGATATAATCCAAGACTTATGAATTTTAATAATAAAATAATAAGTAAAGAATGTAAAGGAAATATTTTTTATTTTTAAAATCACTTTAAATAATAAGTGCGTGTAAACTAAGGGAGAAATAAATAGCTCTGTATAAAAAATAAAACTGCAGACTTCAGAGGATAGACTGTAGACTTCTTAGTATTTGAGAGAAGATTTGGAACTAAAAGAAATTCAGGGAATAAGCTAAACAGACATTGTTAATAGTTGGCAAAGACATTTCTCTGATCTTGAGAAAAGAATAAGGGACAGGATGGCCAAGTCCATCACTTAGCCATTCAGCTTATGTCTACATAACATTAAGAAATAGAGTTAGGTGTGGAGTAGGGAACATTCTTCTAATTCATAGATAATTTTAAACTTGAAAGAGATTCCTTCACAAATATCTGGCCTCCTTCATTCAACAGCCCTAACAAATGGAAAAGATGAGGGAGTCTTGGACACCGTATGTTTCTAGGTGACATTTTCCAAATTGCATAGGTTAATTAAAAAACAAACAAACAAACTTTGATAAGGCTTTATGCCTTTTTATGTCTTACGTGTTGCCTACTTTCTAACAACCTAGATGATAATGCTAGTGCTTGAAAGTGATCATGTTTTTTAATATTTTAACAGAAGAGTGGACCATCATGACTCTAATTTTCGACTTTGATCTTTCTTGCTAATATTAGGGTCACATTTCCACACATTCTGTCATCTCAGTAACCTGCAGATATGATGAATCCACTCTCCACAAAGGGATTTCTCACAATGTTTCAAAGGATGGCTTAAGAATTCCTTTGAAGAATAATGCAGTCATGGATTATTTTAACTTTTTCCTGAGCTTTATTTTATTCTCCTTCTTTTTGATATAAAGTATTGAGGATGAACTGAATCTGCATATGAAAAAGATGTCAGATGCAGAATTTTGTTTAAATTAGTAGTGGTATTGTGGATTGCGTGGTGAATGTGGTACTGAGCATATGAATAAAAGTGATTAATTATCCAGCTAATCAAAGAATATATTAAAGGCTGCATGGGCTTATATCTGCCTAGGGAATTGCTGCAGCTTTGAATATTGCATGCGTTTAGTATTAAAAATAAGGACTGTGGTGCCTGGGTGGCTCAGCCGTTAGGTGTCTGCCTTTGGCTCAGGTCATGATCCCAAGGTCCTGGGATCGAGCCCTGCATCAGGTTCCCTATTCAGAGGGGAGCCTGCTTCTCCTTTTCCTACTCCCCCTGCTTGTGTTCTCTCTCTCACTTTGTCTCTCTCTGTCAAATAAATTTTAAAAATCTTTAAAAAAAAAAAAGGACTTTCCATCAAATCCCTATCATCTAGTAGGCAGCAGGAAATAGGATTCCTAATAAAGACCCATCAGGAAATCAAATTCAAACTCAAACTGAGACAGTCTATGCCAGCATCATCATCATCGATATTTTCTTAATTGGCTAAAAATAATAATGACTTTAATGGAGCCAATTCTTTATGCAGGAAGGAATAGTTCGAAGAGAAAACTAGGTTTTCTTAAATACTCTTCCTTTTTTTGTAGCTAAAATCAACTTAGAAATCCCATGAGAACTGACCTCCCCCCCAAAAATGAAACAAAACAAAACAATGATGCTTCCTCCCTCAAATCAGAGTCACTTCATTGATTAGAGACTTGTAACGAGTTACGAAACATTTCATGTCTAGGTTACTAGTCCAAACACCCCAAGATTAGTTGTGACTAAAAGTTGCTGTAATTTAATGGATGTTAAGTGACCCATGAGAATTGGCTAGTGGTCTGATTTCAAGTTCTGGAAGGCAAACTGTCATATCTCAAGGCCATGGACACGAAAGTCATAATTTAATGCAGCAACCTTTAATAAATAGTTCTCTGAAGTGAACTGTTTGCCTCCAATAAGGTAAATTCCACAGGATATACTAGGGATTTATGCATTTGCACATCTTATTGCATGAATAAACATATCATTCTATGATATGCCTTGATTTGAATAGAATTTAAAGAGTTTTTTTTTTTACTTCTTAAAAACTAATCAAATAAAATGGGGCCAATGCATTATTAAAAGCAATAGATGAATGTTTTCCTTAATTATTTTTCACATGCTAGGTTTGGAAGATAGCTAAGTGGCAAGCTTGCCACCATTTATTCTTCAGCGGAAAGTAGCAAGCAAGCTAAGCCTCTTGACATATCCATTTAACCTCTGCTTTGTATCTAAAAGCTGAACATTTATCAACCTCCACAGCCTTGGCTCTTTGAATTGCTTAGAGTGAGCATCTGTATTCAAACATATGCCATGGGTAACTACTAAGATATTTTAGCCCGTTTGGTTTAGCAGCTGTTCTGTAAAAGTGAGATGAGTAATTTAATAAGCAACTCTCCTTGACTCTGATACTCTTCCCCCAGTGTATGCCAACCTCAGCCAGAAATGCAGCCTAAAAAGGGTTCACTGCTTGTGAGACATAAAGACAGGATAATGATTTATGCAGAGGACCATCTTCCAGGCGCTGATAAGTACTCACTGTCCCACACAAGTCATCACTGCTGCTCTAAAGAGAACAGATGGCTTTGCACACACCACTAACAAAGAAGGAATTCTGCACGGATAGCATGAAACTTCACTACTTTTCTGAACACATCTTGTTTGAACCAAGCAGCAAAAAGAACTTGCCAAAATGCAACTTGCCAAAGGACAACAAATATGAACCTGTCTTGCTCCTAGAAAAACACAACATAGGTTAAAAAAGTGCTTGAAGAGATGGATGAAGAATAACTACCATATTTGTTATTTCCTGTATTAAACTACATAGTCTCACAATATGAATCCAAAGTCAATTCTCCGATGTATTTGAAAGGTTACGACCATGAAACTATCAGATAAAATTCTGAACTAGATAATATGGTGACTGGTATTTGTTCATGCATAGAGTGTTTGAAATGCTTCAGAATTTAGTTAGATTTGTATTCGAGTTGCATATTTTAGAAAATATTTTTATTTTATTTTTATTTATGTATTTATTTGACAGAGAGAGAGATCACAAGCAGGCTGAGAGGCAGGCAGAGGGCGGGAGGGAGCAGGCTCCCCGCTGAGCAGAGAGCCCGATGCGGGGCTCGATCCCAGGACCCTGAGATCATGACCTGCATTTTTTTGAATATTTGTTTAAATATCATGGCCCTTATTTTTTTAAAATATATTTTCTAGGGGCACCTGGGTGGCTCAGTGGGTTAAGCCTCTGCCTTAGCTTAAGCTCAGGTCATGATCTCAGGGTCCTGGGATCGAGCCCCCCACCCCTGCATCGGACTCTCTGCTCAGCGGGGAGCCTGCTTCCTCCTCTCTTTCTGCCTGCTTCTCGGCCTACTTGTGATCTCTGTCTATCAAATAAATAAAAGAAATAAATAAACATCCTGGTTAGTAATACTTTCCGGCGTTCCATGTAATAATGATTATTCAGGGAATATGCTCCCCAATAATGTCCTAATAGACTGGCTTCTGTTAAGATGTACCCATCAATTTTCATTCTATTTTATTTGACAGCATATTCAGTATATGGGGCCTTATAATATCTTCCAGAATGTATCAGTAGACATATGACTTTATTCAAAAAGTGTTATTTATTCATCATTGGATCCTAGAAACATGAGTGCAGATCACATAACCAATTGTGGACCGATGTGGCAAAACAGTATAAATGTCCATTTGAGAAGTAGACAAAAATTGGCAGTTGGAACTCTTGAGGCTTCTGTATAACATTGTTGAAAAAGGTTGGATGGGTGCTGGGATGGTGGAGTCAGTTCAGCCACCAGCTCTTGGTTTCGTGATCTCAGAGTGGTGAGACTGAGCCCTGCAAGGGGCTCTGCACTTCAGTGGGGCAGAGTCTGCTAAAGTTTCCTTCTCCTTCTGCCCCTCCTCCCCTTTCAAATAAATTAATAAATCTTAAAGAGAGAGAGAGTGAGAGAGAGAGAGATTAGGCCTTATAGCCACTGTTAAAACTGGCATTTTGCTGACTTTGCAATCACAGCTGCCACGTCTCACCCCTGACTATACAATACATAGTTCCTGCCACACTGCCATCCACATCCTATAGGGACTTTGTGGAAAGACATCCTTTCAGGATCCACGCAATACCTACTACATTAGAATTGGCAGTACAGCAAGATAGCCAGGAGATTGAGATGCACATTCAAATTTTGGAAGCACTACTCTAGTGGTTCTCAACCTTGACTCCACCACACTGGAAAACTCTGAGGAGTTTTGAAAAATTAGCCATGCCTGGGACGCACGCCCAGGCCAATTACATCAGTCTGTGAAGTCAGTGTGAACCACAGTGTCAAGACCCCTATTCCTTTTGAGAATGCATACGTTCTAGTATTTTTAACCCTAAGTACACATGGCCCCCCAAAATGTTAATAACTGGACAATACCAACAGATGTAGTTAATGCTAATATTTCAAAGGCCAAACAGCTTTAGTTGAAAATTTGAGGCATTGTTTGATTTGGGTCATGATCCCTTTTTACTGACAAAACATTCTGAAAAACTCCCTCTTCTTTGCCTGCTTAACAATAGAAACACAATTCCAGATTTCTGAAGTACAAATTGATCTGCATGCTATTGTTTCTCCAGTCCATATCTTCATCAATGTATGAAAACATGGTTTCTTTCCACCCTCTCTTTGCCATCGTTCAGCTGTGGGTCAATATAGAGTAAACACATAGACACCTGCTTTATGAAGCTGGATAAGTCAGTCAGCCACAAAGACAAAACAGAACCAAACAAGGCTAAAACCTCATAAACAGAAAGAGAATCAGAGAGGAATCCTGAAATATATTTGATAAAACCCAAAAATAACTCGATTTTTTAACTGCAGATACATTGTGCAGATTCCTAACAGTCTGAAGTGGGCTACTACTAATACAATGAAAATGTCATCTGCTATGAAAATAATGCCATAATATTTGAAATTCAACTATAATTATTCATGTAGAATTAAGTAAATTATAATTCATTTTTTGGGTTCTGGGATATCGGTGCAGATAACATTATATTTTGAATATGTGAATTGTTGCTTATGAATGCATATATTCGCGAGCGAATATGTGTGTGTGTGTGTGTGTGTGTGTGTGTGTTTATGTATAAAAATGAAAAGCAAGAGCAACATTTTATCTGAATTTGGGACAGTTTATATAACAGAAGTTTATATAACAGAAGAGACTGTCAGCACATTAGTCTTAAGGTTTGAGAATAGAACTAAGTTCTTTAATCACTGGTATACAGAACCTAAAATCACTTTATTTTGTTTTAAATATTTATTTATTTATTTTAGAGAGAGAGCAAGAGCAGTGGGGAGGGAAAGAGGGAGAAGGAGAGAGAGAATCAGAAGCAGACTCCCCATGGAGTGAGGAGCCAGACGTGGGGATTGATCCTAGGACATGGAGATCAGACCCGAGCCGAAAGCAAGAGTGGAACGCTTAACTGACCCCCCATCCAGGCTCACCAAACAAAAATCACTTTAAGTAGATATCTATGTTACTTGGGTCTCTTCCTGTGAAAAGATGAAACTGGTTTTAAGCATCTCTGTGCTATTGAAATAAATATTTCAGAGCCGGGTTTATTTTCCATCCGGATAACTTCAAGCACCCTGCCATCACCTCTTCAATGTAATAAGAGAGTGCCTTGTCACACCTGGAGCCCTTGCTGACCTGCTCATCATTTCATACCAACAAAAGTGCCATTTCTCCCTGCCTGGGTCCTATGCAATATCTGGTGATATAATTTCTGATTGTAAGTAAAGCTTTACCTGGTCTGAAAGTTCCCTTCTTGTAGATAAGCTGAGGAAGCAGAGTCACATCTGAATGGGCAAGGTCAGGCAAATTGCTGACAAGGCTCTCCTTGTCCCTACTGTAATCCACACTGTGTAGGAGCTGACAAAGCTTTCCAATTCCAGAATTTATTTATTCCCTTGTCAGGAAGTGTTGATTTAGCACAGGGCCAAACTTTCTCATGTATCGTTAAATAGGTTTGAATCACAAGATGGAAAGATGATGGATACTGAACTCCCCACACAGGGGTTTGGGTGATGTGTTTGTGACAGAAAAGGCCTGTGGTGTTTTAAAATTAAGTAACCTTGCCATTTGCAATGACGTGGATGGAACTAGAGGGTATTGTGCTGAGCGAAATAAGTCAATCAGAGAAAGACAATTATCATAAGATCTCTCTGATATGAGGAATTTGAGAGGTAGGGCGGGGGGTCATGGAGGGTAGGGAAGGAAAAAATGAAACAAGATGGGATCAGGAGGGTGACAAACCATAAGAGACTTAATCTCAGGAAACAAACTGAGGGATGTTGGGGGGTGGTTGGGTTATGGACACTGGGGAGGGTATGTGCTATGGTGAGTGCTGTGAATTGTATAAGTCTGATGATTCACAGACCTGTACCGCTGGGGCAAATAATACATTATATGTTAATTTAAAAAATATCCATAGATATAACCCCTAAAAAAATTAAGTAACCCTTAAGTAGTAGACGAAAGTATAGTGGTCAAATTCAAAGGTCTAGAAAGAACATGTGATTTACTGCCCCTCCCACAATATAAAAGAGAAGACTATTTGAATTAGAATTATTCTAAAACTTGACATTGACAAGACAGTATTGGCCAGAAGGATGAATAAATGAGCATCTATTGCAGAATTGCCAACTCAGGAGAATACGTGATGGTTGTGGTCTTTGTCAAGTCAATTAAATTTGTTTCAGTAGAGGAAATTTATGTCAGGATGCTAATCTCCTCACAACCATCTCTTATTCTAGGCCATCCTATGTCTAGGTCGCAGTACTGTTTCTGGAGCAGACCAGGCCCTCACTGAATATTTATTGGATAATGTGTCCTCAGGCATCATTATTATAGACTGTATATCAGCTTCAGACAGGTCCTTCTAATAAAATTATTAAGTTTATTATCTCCAGGACGTTTTGAGAACATAGGGAATTTAAATGTACAGAATTCTGTAAGAGCTGCAGTGTTCAGTCTCACAGTGGCAAAATCACGCTTGATCTTATCATAAATGATGCCAGCTCTGAATTTACCCACCAAAAGGAGAACAAGGTGCCCGAGTTCACAAATAACATTTAATCAGCTGCCAGACAGGCAGGCTTTTCTTGACAACTTGAATTTTAATATTCAGTGTTCTTCCAGGCAAATGCAAACCTCTTTATGTGGGCAACCCTAGATAAATCCCAACACTTTCACAAAGATCTAGCTTACAAAAAGGAAGGAAGGAAGGAAGGAAAGAAGGAAGGAAGGAAGGAAGGGAGGGAGGAAGGAAGGAAGTGAGGGAGGAAGGAAGGAAGGGAGGGAGGGAGGGGAGGAAGGAGGAAGGAAGGGAGGAAGAAAGGAAGGAATGGAGGAAAAGAAAGAAACAACTAATTGAAAATGAGTTATGGAAACTAGTAACAAACAGATGAAACCAGTAATATGAGAAGACAGAACAAGTGAGCACCCTGTACTTGAAAACTTTTTTTTTATGGTCATTTACTCTACTTTGAAATTGCCATCAGTTAAAAGCACAGCTGCAAAGAGTACTTATTATGTTAACTCTTATAATATTTGTTATTCTGCATACACATTGTTATAAAATATAGCTCTTGGCAAAAATATTTTAAATCTGTCAGAATCAATGCTTTTTTTTTTTTT
>ML103085.1:57597-85510 GCA_003697995.1 Taxidea taxus jeffersonii
AGAGCAATAAATAGTGTGCTTCACTTGGCTTTGTACTTGCTAATTCCAGTTTCTCAGTTTAATATTATGAATAACAGAATACAAAATGTTCTAGCTTCCAGGGCAATAACTTTTAAAAATCTGGATTTCTTAATTCTAAAATGCCATATGGTGTGTGTGTGTGTGTGTGTGTGTGTGTGTGTGTGTGTGAAATAAACTCTTTGGAACTATACTGTGATGTACATCAGGAGCTCCTTTGTGTACCCCTAGTGATCCAGTTAATGAAGTGTGCCCTGGGCTAGTTTGTAAGACCTCCCTTTGCTACCTTTCGCTTTGGAGCTCCTTAATGAATATCTGCCAAGTGCTGCTGGTCCATAGAATCACCAGGCTACACACACAGGGCAAAGTTTCTTGTCTTTCTGCTAAGGGGTTTTATTGCCTCTTATTTGAGAGCATTCCTGATGTATTTGTTGAGTATAAAAAAAAGTTACAAAGCCCCCATCTTTATAATTTCTCAGATGGGTAAAACTTCAGTTTGAAAATGTGTTTTCTCGGAAGGTCACTTTTACTAGAGAATAAGTAAGTGCTCTTACAATAGGTTAATCAGTGTGCATGTTTTTGGAAAGAACAGCTTCCCATCATCATCAATTCTCCTTCAGAAAAACCAAAGTACTTAGTTTCTTTGAACTCGATTGTGTTCTTTCATATTACGTGACATTATTTTTACAGGCATTGTAGTACATTTATTTGAGGTTGCATATATTTCTGAGATTGTTTATAGTTTTTCACAACTACTGTCATTTTACATTTAAGAATATTTTCTACTTTATCTTTGGAATGTTCTAGCAACTGAAACCATATGCATATCTCTGTGCATGGATTTCAGCTCTTTACTTACACCTTTCCCAACCCCTTCCCGTACTTTTCCCTGCAAACACAGGATAATCAGTTTAGGAGCGCTCTAAGTTAGACCCTGTGGATGAGTAGCATTAAATGAAAAGCCATTCTTCTTCAGTGGGTTCTGCAGGTAAGTGCATGGAAATCTGAGGTTTTCCTATCTGCTTCCAGATAAGCAAAGTACTCATTTTAATTCCAAAGGAAGTTGAGATAATATGCCATAGTGTTTTTCAGATCTTGGGACCCCAAGCTCTTCCAAAATACTGTGTAAGTGTAAAATACCCTACATTATATTCCCTCCTTTTAAATGTACCCAGAGTGTTCTTTGTTTCCTTGACCTGTATACTGTTTTAGTACTTATGTGTGCTGTTGAGATCTAATATCTAATTGCCCTTCACATTAATGTAGAGCAGGTATCAGACGTGTTTGTTTTCTGCTTTTCCTATTTACGACCCAAATTTTTATGGATAGCTATGGAATTTTGACAAATGGGAAAACCTTCAGTTGCTTGTAACAATAGTGCGTAAATTCAAATCTTCCAGCCTGAGTTTAAAACTGAGGAGCTAACATCAGTTATAAGAGTTCAAAATTAGCCAACATGCTTAGAGTTTTAAAGGAAATGTCTAAGAACTTATTTCATGACCCTTGAACACGTTTCTTTTGTTCAAGTAACATTTTAAAGTTCAGCAGGGTCTTTTGAGGATTTTGTGGAAAGATACGCTATTAATCCCATTTTGATCTCCCAGGAAAGAGAAGTGATTGCTACTCCTTCCTTCAGCTCAGAGTTCAAGGGTGGAGGGGCTTCACCTGAACTCCTGTCTCTTTCACTGGGCTCACTCCTACATGTTTGCCTTCTATAGGCAAGCCAAGAGAGTCCTAGTACCCAAGACTGGCCTGATACTCCAGAGTATTGAGGCAAAGGGTATGCATTTCCTATGATTCAGATGCATCACGTGTTGGCGAAAGCAATTTGGTAAGCAGTTGCTTTGTGTCCTGTACAACATGGCTGTCCAGGTGGGTGGGGAAATCTCAGCCAAAAGAAACCACAGGTAGCCACCAGTTTCTAAGGAAACTGTCACAAGTGGCCACATTTATGAATGTGTGGAGATGCCACCACCCAAAGCAAGATAATTGCAAAAGAAAGGAGCATGAGCAGGCAACTTCCACAGAAACCTTTGCCAGATCCAGAGAAGGAGAAACAAATTCATAACAGCATCTGTTCAGATAAGATCTTTCCTATCAACCAGCTAGTGCCTGCCCCCACTCACCCAAGGCTGATGCACAGGTAAACTAACTAGTTAGCTTTTGTGGAGGAGAGGGCAGAAAGAAGGATCAGCTCATGGAAGATGAAACAGAAGAAGCTGTCATGTCTGCCTACATCACTGAGAAGTCTCTTACCCTCCACCAGGCCCTAATCTCAAAGGGAGGAAGATTTGAAACTAAATCAGGTTCATAGTACTAGCTAACGTCTTGGATTGGACATTCCATTTCCTGAACTAAGATGTGTTAAGACAATGAAAAACCATATTTGTAACTATTTCCTCTGGGAGAGCAGAAAAGGCTTGGAATCTATGTTTTCAGGCAGGGGCAAGTCAGATTACACTCTCTGGAACACTGCTTAAAGAGATAATGGGAGATAAGGCTGAATCAGAATTTGGATCACAATTCATAGAATTCTGGTCAGAATTCAGGTTACCCACATTGTGCAGGTACAACTTAATTACATATTGTATATCCACAATGGCAAATAGGAGTATATTGACAAAATTGGAGAAGCAAAAAAAAATCATATTATCTAAGTTGCGTCTTTTTATTTTTTAAGATTTTTTAAAGTAATTTATTTGACAGAGAGAGATACAGTGAGAGGGGGAACACAACCTGGGGGAGTGGGAGAGGGAGAAGCAGGGAACCTGATGCCTTGATGCAGAGCTGGATCTCAGAACCCTGGGATCATGACCTGAGCCTAAAGCAGGCTCTTAAAGACTGAGCCACACAGGCACTCTTCCCTATTGCATCTTGATTGAGCTTATTTGCTTTGTATTCATAAGAAGAACATTTCATTAGTTACATTTAAGAAAAGTTACCCCCTCTAAGAAGATTGGACAATTTCTCTCAATATTATCCTGTAAGGAATAGCTCCTAGATGAATCCTCTTATTTTTCTTTAACAAAGAAAAATAAAGCAGTAGCTTTGGAATCAGAGTTCTGAGTCATGATGGACATAATAATTAAATTATTAAAGTTTTATTTTCCTAAAGTTAAACTAAAAATTAGGGGTAGGGAGGAAAAAGAGAGAGAAGACACCAATATCTATCTCATATGGCATTATCATGGGAATTAAATTATGTAACATTTATAACATTCTCAAAATCAAAATACATTTTAACTTCTTTCCAACTTCTCTCCACCCTTCAAATGGAAATAAACTAATAATGGAAATCCTTCCAATTTGAATTGAACACCTCACCTTCTGATGCAGTTTAACATTGATGTAGAAATATATAACCATCCATCTCTAACACAAGGAAAATAAGATGCTGTAAGTAATTGGATATTGAATTCATTGGATGAGAATTAGGCTGTAGACCATTTTCTATATTGTAGAAGGGATGGTAATATAAAAACAAAGTTATTGTCCAAACTAATGAACACAAATTAATACGTATAATGTGTCAAAAGAAATATAATACTTGACCTGTAAGTCAAAATCCCCCATGTGTAAGTTATATTGATAGAGCCACTAGATTTACATCAATTCTTTTTGGTGTCTCCTAATTACTTACTGATGGTACAACCCTCTTTTCTTTATTTCCATAAATAGAGTTGAAAAAGAATTGCATCCTGCCATTTTTTCCCTAATTATCAAAGCAAAGAAAGCTACCACATGCCCAAAGTCTTGAGTGCTGCATTTAAGGTATAACTTTTACTTAGAATCCTCAAACCCCTTTCTTAAAAGTTTGACAGGAAGAAGGATCCTGCTTAAAGCTCAGCTGAATGACTTACTCCTCCTCAGAAAGCTATTGATTAACTCCCACAACATAGTGTTCTTTTTATCTTGAAGTTTCCACTGAGATCACCATTTCTCCTCACCTGGCTGAAGCAGCATTTTGAGACTGGGTGGGTGTGAACATTGATTTTTGGAATTGGCAGCTGAGGTCAGCTCTTAATTTTTCTTACTTTGATCTTTTACTATTAGAATATAATCCATACTCCCGTGGGGTTGGGATAGAGTAGGAAGGTTTGAATGCCAAGATACATCTTCTAAAGTGCAAAGCACTGGCTTATTCTATCTGTGAGCTTGGGTTCTTACAGTATGTACTTACAACAAGTTAGTTAAGTGTGCATTAGGATTCTACTTTCCTCAGTTCAGAAGTAGGATAGTTATTCATTATAGGGCATATCTTTGGCTATCATTTTTTTGAGGTGCAAGGAAGGAGCACAGCAAGAGACCCAGGAAAGAGATACTACTAGAATATGTCTTGGGAGATGGGAGTCTCCCTGTTGGAGACATCAGTGCTATTGGCAAACAGGACAAGCTTGGAATCAAAGGACATTCGAGAAATCCTTGCTTACTTTGCTCTGCAAAGACCTTCCAGGTGATTATTGTTTATCAGACACGAATGAAGTATTGAGGATACCTTCAATACAACTTTTCCCTTTAGGTTAGTCTCAGAATAGTGGCCTTCTTGCTAATTTCCTAACTCATAAACCAGGGATAATAATCAGAATTCTCAGTCCTGGATTGTTTACAAGGATTTAGTCAGATGGTCCATGTAAAGTGTTTTTTGTACTGCCAAGCTTTCTACATACTTGCTGTCTGTTCTTTTAGCATGGTAACAGACCTGAAATTGTTTTCTGAATGATCAGTGTGTAGAGGGGACCTGCTAGCTCTCCCCACGACAGATTAAATTCTACATCCCCCATGTGGACATTCATATCTACAAATAATATTTGGTCCATTAGATTTACAATTTTTGTAATTTGTCCCTGGGATAAAATCTTGACCCAAGGGTTAAGCATCTTGTACCTTCTCAGAGCCATTGTTATCATCATTAGTGACCACTGATTACATAGCACTAGTGATACAGATGGTCAGAAAGCTGAGCCAAGTCTGTGTTGAACTTAGGTTTCTTTAAATTTAGGTTTCTTTAAAAAAGAATAAAAATAAGTCACAATCAGGATATTTTGCATAGACTGCATATCTTTCTTATAAAATTAACTGCAAATATGGAAGGGAAAAACCATTTACTCTGTTTGACAATAGGGAATTTATCAAATTTGACTTACTTTTGCACACTCATGCAGACACACACACACAAAAACACACACATACTTGTATACCATTTGTTTCAAGATTACCTTATGATTAAAATAAAAAGCTGTATTAGTTAGATGACTGCTATAAAAAAACAAATATCAATGGATTAACATAATTTAAGTTTATGTCATAGTCCAATATAGATGTTCTTGGTCAGACAACTCTCCTGGGCGTCTGTCCTTCAAGGGATGATTCAGGGAAGGAATTTTTTCCACTTTTTGGGTCTATGGCACTTTGGCTTTTGCCATCCTGCCACTGTAAATGAAGAGATAGAGTGTAAGAATGTGTGATATTTTATGGCTAAGAGTGAAAGCTTGCTACAGCACATCTGCCCATATTACGTTGCTCAGAACTTGCCATTTGGCCCCATTTCATTGATAGGGGAGTGATGAAATGGAGTCCTCTCACGTGCACAGGGGGAAACTGAAATAGTACAAACAAGTTATAGCTTTGCCTTTATCATGGAAGCTCATTACTATGACTATACATGGATTTTTAGAAAAGTACATACTGTTTGTCCTTATCAATAACTGAGATGTTGTCTAAATGAATACCTTCCATTTGGCTGCTATATACTTACAAATTAATGGAAGAAATCACTAGGATTTTTGACTTGTAATTCCTTTGCCAGATGTTCATCTCAACTTCAGCAAGAAGTGGACAGTTCAGATTTCTAAAGCTAAATTGTTGCACAGTGTTTTATTCACAATTTTTGGTAGAGTGCATAAGATAATGATATTCTCTAAATGACTTCCCACCTATGCTTAAGCTTGAAAACAAGACCTGCACCCCAGAACTCAGGTGTTTTCATAAAACTAATATAATCTCATTTTGTTTTATTGAAATTGAAAGACACAACTGCATAGAAAACCTCTTTCCTTTTCTTTTCAGCCATAACAAATTTGAATGAACATAACATTCAAGCTGTTTAGTGGTGATTTCTTTTCCTGACATGGTGAATAAAATACATTTCATTGTGATCTGAGTAAAATTTCATGGGGTGAAGCTTATTATACAATAAACACACACATTTAAATGTTGTTGTGTCCTTTTTAAGTTGTCATAGGTCTCTATACTTGAGGTAGTCCACAAAAAAGTAATATGACAAATCTCCTATAATTTCATATTTATCTTAAAGTTAATAACTGATAACCTGTTGGAAATGTAAGGGTTATTTATTTGTCATAAGAGATAATTTACGTTTGTGTTGGATAACCTCTCTAATCTCATCATCAAAATTAGAGCAATGACACTATATATCATGTCATCTGTCTCAAATTCTGTTTTATATGTGATGCAATAAAATCTACTTCATGCTTTTTAAAAGAATGTTGTCATGACAGATAATTATTTGGCCAATGATGCTTGACTCTTTCATAATTTTAAAGAAAAAATAATTAAGTATATTTCATGTGTAATAGACATACAATCTGATAGCACTGTGATATAGATGATTAGTTCACTAAAAAGTACTTGGCAGAAATGAATTTAATACATTTTCCTTTGGATTGTTGGCTCTGTGGTTAATCACAGAAAAATTCTAATTTTCCCCAATTAGAGTGTCTGTTAATCTAGTCAAGAAATTAGAATATGTATTTTATTTAGAACACAAGTATGTATGATAAAATATTGATAGATAAATAACAATTGGACCCTAATCTTCTAATTTTATTTTAATAATATATTTTTCAAGGGGCTAGGAGTAACTTTATATATTAGTAGCAGTTATCAGTACAATGTTTCTCTTTTTGTCTCGGTGAAATTTCAAATTTAATAAAACATTGGGGTCTGCCCAGGTGGCTCAGTCAGTTAAGTGTCTGACTAGTAATTTTGGCCCAGGTCATCATCTCATGAGTCATGAGATGGAGCCCCACATGAGGCTCCATGCTCAGCAGGGCATCTGCTTGAGATTCTCTCCCCTCCCCTCAACTCTCTCTCTAAATTAAATAAATAAATACATAAATACATAAATATTTTAAAAGTAGATAAAACATTGCAAGTATAGTATGAAAATAGTCCCATAAACCCTTTACCAAGACATCCCATTCAAGTTCACTAACTTTCTCATCAATGCTGTTTGGGGAAAAAAATCTAATCCTTGATCATTCCTTGCATTGATCACCATGTTTCTTTAGTTTCTTTCATCCTAAAATATGCCTTCGGGGCTTCTTTGATTTTCACAGCCTTAAATTCTTGAAGAATATAGGCCAGTCATTTTGTAAAATGTTCCTGAATTTGAATTTGCCTGATATTTCCCCATGATTAGATGCAGCTTATGCATTTTTGGCAGGAATATCATAGAACTGCATGCCATAGAATTGCATGCCAATCTACAACATTTCTGGGAATATTAACTGTTATCACTACGTTAAGTTTGCGTGTTAGCTTTATCTACTCTTCCTTCTTATAATTAATAAGAATTCTGTCGAAAAGCACTTTGAGACTATTCAAATATCCCAATGCTCATCTAACTTTCACATAGTAGCTAATTATAACTATGACAATTGCCAAATGGAGATTTGCTGTTTCAGTCATTCCTTCTATACTTATTACTTATTTTATCTTAAGAAATAACTTTCCTCTCTTTCCATTTATAATTAAATTATTTATTTACCTCAGTGTAGACTCATAGATTCCTATTTTATTCAAAAGGATGTGTTTTGTTAGTATGAATATATTGATGTTCCAGTTATCTTCACAAATATCATCTTTGGAAGTAAGTAGATGAAGAGATCCTTACAAATGGTGAATGTGTGAGGAAATTCAATGTACCTGGATTTTTTTTTTTTAAAGATTTTATTTATTTTTTTGACAGACAGAGATCACACAAGTAGGCAGAGAGGCAGACAGAGAGGGGAGGGGAGAAGCAGGCTCCCTGACGAGCGGAGAGCCCGATGTGGGACTCGATCCCAAGACACCGGGATCATGACCCGAGCCGAAGGCAGCGGCTTAACCCACTGAGCCACCCAGGCGTCCCTATACCTGGATATTAAAGAGAAAATATCTTCCTGAATATATCACATCTGGGGAACAATCATTTTGGAAAGACTTTGACAGTATTGTACTTCTTATTTTACATTACTACATATTTTTTTTAGTAATTATTATTATCTTATTCAAACCAGGTCATGATCTTGTGTTTGGGGGATTGATCCCCATCTATGTTGGGCTCCCCACTCAGTGTAGAGTCTGCTTGAGTTTCTCCCTCTGCTCTTCCCTCAACTCTCTCTCTCTCAAATAAATACCTAAATCTTAAAAATATCAGAAATGTATATTGATTTGTTATTTCATTCCATATGTAAAAATTTGTGAGTAAAACATGTTGAAATACACCAGATAATTTGTGGTGACTCATTAAAATAACTAATATCCCTCTACATGTTCCCATAACCAAAGTAGTGCCCTTATACTGTGCTCAACCACTGCATATTTCATACAATCTTCTATGTGAGTATTATCATTTGTAAAACTTCAGGCATGAGACAGAGTTTTTCATAAACAAATCAGGCTAATATGGTTAATAATAATTATACTGTGAGAATACTATTTTGTGACTTAGCCAAATTCTTTATAAGTGAAGAACCAACCTGGCTTTCCACTTTGTTAAATCAATAAATAATTACCAATAAAAACTGCACCAAAATGAAATGCTGAGTATCACAAAATGATGCTTAAAATATAACTAAGCAGAAGTAGCTAAAATTAGCCATTAAATGAACGTTTAAATTCTTTGTTTTGCAATGTTATTCATTTTGGCTATTGAATTTATTAAATCTCTTTAAGGAGATTTTTGTAAATACTCTTAAATAATTTCAACTAGAATTAAATACTCAGCATCTTTGAATCACAGATTTTAGGGGATATTTTAGCTCAGAAAAGAAGTATCAAGAAAACTGGGAAATCGTACAGCAATTGTATAGCAATTCAAAGTGGACGCTAGGCTATTATAATGTCACAATTTTTATAATCAAAACTATGGGTAAGGGGGGTGCCTGGGTGGCTTAGTGGGTTAAGCTTCTGCCTTCGGCTCAGATCATGATCTCAGTGTCTTGGGATCGAGCCCCGAGTTGGGCTCTCTGCTTAGCGGGGTGCCTGCTTCCCCCCTCTCTCTGCCTGCCTCTCTGTCTATTTGTGATCTCTCTCTCTCTCTGTCAAATAAATAAATAAATAAATAAAATCTTTAGAAAACAAAAAACAAAAAAACTATGGCTAAGAAATGTTATTTCACCATGGCTTGTTTTGTTATTACAAATAAACAGGTTAGAAATGTTTGTATTAAAGCAAAAACAAAAACAAACAAATAAAACCCCTTTCTTTCTTTTTGGATAGGTTCTTCAGAAGAGAATGGAAACTTTGTGACCTTGCAAATATGGCCGTGAACACTCTATCAACTCCTTATGATAAAGAACATTTCATAAAAAACACAAACAAACAAACAAAAAAATCAAGCAACCTGGGACAAATAAAGGGAACTTGGAAAAACCAAACTGCTCTTTTCTGAGGAAAGGAAATGCTGAGAAGCAGTGTATCAAATGAAGCAGAAGAGGAAGTCTTGGGGAGGTTACCTCTGTTTCTTTCAAGTGCACCCTTGAAACAATGTCCTTATGAAGGATTTTTGTTGTTGTTGTTTTTAGCTTTAAACATATCCATTTGATTCCTATCTGCTATGGAGTTGAAATTCCTTTTTATTTTTATAGAAAAATCAGTGATGTGAAGAGAACTTGATCACAGCAAGGAAATGTTTTCACAGCTGTCTGCCTTTCAGTAATTAACACTTGCTTCTCAATATACAAAATATGGGGCTCACACATGCACATGTTTATAAAACATTTCTTAGGTAATAAATGTAATTCTCTTAACATGTTATACCCCGATTGTTATATGTTGTGTTAATTCACGTGATATAAAAAACAAAGAACATAGCCTTCAAATATCCCCCAGAATAACTAACAGCTTACTATAGAACAGTATATTTATATCAAGAACAAAAAATAAACAGTGAAAAAAAATACATGCATTGAAATAAAAGTCACATGATATAAGAGAGATTTAGTGATTTTTTCTTCCACTTGAGTATTTAAAAAAATAGTATCACCTTAGGGAACTTATAGCTAAAATCACAGGAGGATCTATTTCAGGGGCCCAGTCTGAAAAGCTATGAAATATTAAGCTATTTAAAAAGGGTTTTAGAAATATTTTTTAAAAGTCATCTTTTAGGGGCACCTGGGGGGCTCAGTGGGTTGAGCCTCTGCCTTCGGCTCATGTCATGATCACAGGGTCCTGGTATGGAGCCTGGAATTGGGCTCTCTGCTCAGCAGGGAGCCTGCTTCCCTCTCTCTCTGCCTGCCTCTCTGCTTATTTGTGATCTCCGTTTGTCAAATAAATAAATAAAATATTTTTTTAAAATTCATTCTTTATTTAATTAGTCAGAATGTAAAGTCTTATTGACACACAAGTCTTTGATCAAAAGGATGAATTAGTGGATGATTGGTCACTACGAACATCATTCCTTAAGAAATATGACTTTTAGATCTGTCAGTTGATCAAGAGTTTTAGATTGTTTTTCCGACTCTGGCTCTAAGTTTCTTCAGCTTCTACTGCCCAAAGAGTTCTAGCTTTCAGCTTCAGCTCTGCTGTGCTCTTCTCTGCGTCCTTTCTCAGGACCTCATAGAGGTACAGCTCAGTGAGCTTGGGTGTGTCCTCCATGTGGTGAGTCAGCTTTGAGACCTAGAGGTCAGCATGCCTACCCTTGAGCTCATGTGTCTCCAAGTGACTCTGGGTCTCCTTACGTGGACCCAACATCTGCAGGTGCTGTTTTCCCCCTCTTCTCCAATCCACATGTTATTTGTTTAAAATAAAGCAACTGAAATACTAGGAACATATTTTTATTAAAATGAATGCATAACATATCATCAAATAATAATTAATCTTCAATGTCACCAAAACAGGGATCTTCTCTATTACATTTCATTAGCCATCAATCTAGAAAAAATAAAGAAGTGATGATAGATAAAATCTTTAGACAACTACTTGGGTTCCCCCACCCCCCAATTTTAATGAGATAACACATTAAATTCAAAGATTAAAAAAATAATTTATCATGGCAGTTCTAACTATCTTAGGTGGGGTAGTCCCATCTCAGACCCTAACTACTCAGTTTTCCCCACACCCACTACTGAACCCATTCTATTCTTTCATATTTTTTTTTCAGAGATATTTTACGTGCATGCAAAAAGAACTAACAACCTAGCTAGATATTTCTACCTTTTTTATCATTTATTTATTTATTTTTATTATTATTATTTTTTTTTGGTATGAAAGCAGGCATAACAGGGTAGTTTTCACTTTACTATTTTCTTTAGTGATATTTTTAGAGCTCCTTTCTTCCAATTTTCTCTTCACTTTCCTCTACCTTTTCCAGGACATGTGCAGCATATCCCTAAATCCTTATCACTTTGTCCTGACTCTTGTTTATATGCTTATATATCATTTCAAAATGTGCGAGTATATTGGAACTAAACACTCCACAATTGGATCTTACTATTTGAAAGTGTATATTTGTTATTTTGAAAGAGAACTTGCCCATGCAGTTTTGAAGCTTTGCAATCTCCCCAGCAGCATGGTGGGGTGACTCTTATTTCCCATCCTGCTGACCCATATTACCCAACATTAGCATCTTGGCCCATGTGACCAGTGGAAAACTATTTTTGTTTCAGTCAATTGTTATTGAACGTATTATAGCTCCTTTTTTCAGAACTCTTTACCAGTTTGTTTAGTTTTTTTACCAAGTTTTTTTTTTTTCTTAGTAATTTGAAAGACATTTTGACCACTATATGTTGTTTTAGCTATGTCTTGTAAATGCTTTTCCCCATTTCACAAATTGTCTTTCGTATGGTATTTGTTTTCTGATCTAGGAAATTTTTTAAATTTTTGTTAGGTCAAAAATATTTTTTTTGCATGTAGGCAAATAATAAAAAAAATAAGTTTTTTTCAGTTTTGGTCATAATAAGATATCATCCACTATGTGATTTTAAAACAGTCATCATATGGTTTCTTCTGTCACTTTTATTAATCTATTTTCTGTCTTTAAACTTATTTTCCATTTGTAATGAATGTTCATTCAAACATTTTTTTCCCAGACAACTGTTACTATATATATCAAATGACCTACTTCCTGATCTATATCATATACTAAATTTATATAGGTGTTTAAGTACATTTCTGGACATTCCATTGTTTTACACTTATCTGTCTGCCCACACACTACTATCATATTTTTCTAATTTTATTTTGTTGCAGAAATATTTATCTATTCATATTTCGTTAATAATTTTCCTGATTTCCTATTAATAATTTTGTTTACTTATTTAACATGTTATATATTTAACATCTATTCATGATATAAATATTAAATTATATATCAAATAAGTATTCATGTATGTATGTATATATTACATATATTTATGTATAATACTTATAGAATAATATATGTACTCCTCACTAAATAGATGATTTGGCCTCCCCAAGGATGGAAAAACTGCTTTTTGTCATGTTTCATTATTATTTTCATATATTTCAGGTTTATATTTGCTAATACATGGTATTTTTCCCTGGCTGTTAACAAATTAAATTGGCTTATTGTTTTCCTTTTATGCAACATCTATGAAGAGTTGGGGCATGGCACCATGCAAATTTCAGAAAACGATGAAACAAACTTTTCTTTTTCTGTTCAGAAATAATTTCAATAGCTGTGAAAATTTCTGTTCTCTAAAATTTGAATTCCCCATTAATACTCTGTGGCCCTTGGGGTTTTTGAAGATTTGGGAACAAATTTATCTGTTTTTCCAATGGACTACTTGTTTATTTGGTGTTTTATCTGCACTGGTAAAGTTCATAGTAATAAATGTTTATTACTGGTAATAACATTTATAGTAATAAATGTTTATAAATAGTAACTCAATTGTCTGTTTCATTCCTAATCTCATTTATTTTCATTGTTTTGAGCAAAGTTGTTCCTTGGTTTCTTCAAATTTTCAATGTACCAGTGGTTATTTTCCCTTTTTAATTCTATATGTGTATTTTATGTGTTCCTCCTTATTTCTGATTATTGCTGTTTATGTATTTTAATATTTTATTGAAATACTAAATTGGCTTAAAGATTTCATTACTAACTGTAACACTATTCTTCCCCTGATCTGTTATTTTCTGCAATTTAATATTTTTCTTCCATCTGCTTTCTTTATTTTACGGTTTTTCCTTAAGCTTTTGAGATATATACTAAAATATTAAACTTTCTTTTTAATTTAATATAAAATTTAGAATTATTCATTGTTCTCATAATAATTACTTTAGCTATATCCCAGGTAAAAATGCACTTTTGATTTCTTTTTGAACTAGGAGTTGCTTGAAGACAAGTTTTGTTGTTGTTCCTTTGTTTTTTTTTTTTAATGTTTATGTGTGGTAGGCTTTTAAAATTCTGATTTGTTATCAGAATTGTTATTTGTGAGTAGTTTTATTTTATTGAGATTAAAGAATGTTCTCTGCACTATTTCTTCTTTTCAGAATTTGTTGAAAATTTCTTTGTAGAAATAGATAACATTGTTTAAATGTTCTGTGTATAAGTGTAAAAAATGTCTAATTTATGTTTTCAAGAAATATAATACAATATATTAGAATTAGATCTGACATGCTGTTAAGTCTTTACATTATTATCTCATTTGGTTTACCATAGACTTATGAAGGTGTAGTAAAGTGTTTTCTTCCTACATTCTGTCTCCATTTGTTTTTCTGTTTTGTCCACTATGCTTGTTATAAATACAAATGCTGTGTTATGAACTGCATAGAGATTTGTGTAGTCCTTTGATACAAATTTTAAGCATTTGGGTATAAAATTTATTGCTTTCCAGTTATTTAGAATAGTTGCCAACTCCACCCCCACCAGCTCTTCCAAATGTAGAAGTTATTGTACTGTTTGTGTTTTAGTAATCAGCTGGATGCACCGGTGTATTTCATTGTGAATTTAATTTTCATTTCCTTGACCCATTAAGAAGATTACACACCACTTGCCATCATATGTTAATTTGTTATTTGGTTTTCCTATTAGTAATTTTTTCATATGATTGTTTTGTTTATATGTTGTATTGGATTTAATTTTGTTATCAAGATACACATGGCTTTGTATAAAAGAGATGTTAACCCTTTATGAGACTGAGTGTCAAACATTCCTCTTATTTTTATATCCTGGGTTTGTCTGTCATATATTTTTGTCTTACAAAAGTTTTATATTTTATATAGCTAAATATGTTTTTTTTTTTCCTAGTATAGCTTCTAGGTTTCCTATGTTGATTAGAAAGTCAAACTCTAGGTTACCTTTTTGACTTCCTAATGTGTCTCTATGAAACTGGACCTTTATTTCCACGATGAACCAAAAAAAATTTTCAAGTAAGCCAGCCATACTATTTCTGCCCCTTCAGGAGCACTCTGTCTGTTCATGGCCTTTAGCTGTGGTCATTGTCCCATATAAATTTTAGAATTATCTTGTCCAGTATTATGATGAAGTATGTGACTTTAATTTGATTTTTGTAGTTCTTATTTAAAAATGTGCTATATCTCACCATTGACATATTCTTCAAATATATGTATATATACTTCAAATATTTTTGTTTCTGAAGTAGGGCCTTTAAAAAAAATAATTGTTCTGGGGTGCCTGGGTGACTCAATTTGTTAAGCATCGGACTCTTGATTTCGCTTAGGTGGGATTGAGTCCCCAGTATTGAGTACCGGGCTCTGCACTCAGAAGGGAGTCTGCTTGAGATTCTCTCTGTCCCACTCCCTCTGTGCTCCCCTCAAATAAATAAATAAATAGATCTTTAAAAAATTATTCTAACTTTGCTTGAGAACAATGTGAATCTTAAATTGTTAGGTACAATAGTCTACTTATATTTATTAGATAACTGAATTATTTTCTAATTATGTTGAATTTATTATACATGCCTTTGTTAGTTTTTTATCTGCTTAATCAGAGAGAAATATATTTTAAAAATGGTGAAGTTTATCCATTTTCTCTTTCATATTATGTCAAATTTTTTTTCTATACTTTGGAGTTATGTAATCCTTCACAGAAAAATTTTATACACTTATCTCATCTACCTATCCAGAAACTATTGTATTTCATTGATGTCCTTAAGAATTGGCATTAGTTGGGGGAAACTGGAGGAGGAGACGAACCATGAGAGACTGTGGACTCTGAAAAATAATCTGAGGTTTTTGGAGGGGCAGGGGTTGGGAGATTGGGTGAGCCTTGTGGTGGGTATTATGGAGGGCACATATTGCATGGAGCACTGGGTGTGGTACATAAACAATGAATTCTGGAACACTGAAAAGAAATTTTAAAAAAAGTTAAAAAAGAAGAATTGGCATTAGATTTGTATATTACAGATGTTATGATTTAGCTATTAAGAGCATGTGCTCAAGTAGAACTGGTTGAAATTCCAAATCCACTATTTACTTTCTGTTTGACCTTGGCACTCTCTCCTTTCTCTAAGTCTTAGTTCTTTATGTAAAATGGAAATAAGTGTCAGCCTCATAGAGCTGTTTTGAGGATTCAAAGCAATAAGGTATTCAGAACACTGAACAAGGTCTGACACTGAAAAGAGTTCAGGAAATTAAGGATAGTGCCATTCCTCAATTTTTCAGTTTGCACCTTCATTAAATTACTCATTTTTAAAAACTGCATCCTAACCACTGGCTTTCTACTATTAATTTTATTGTTTGTTTTACTTTCTTGAGATAGATAGGTGCCTTTAGTGTTCCTTCTTTTAAAATAAGATATTTTAAGGATAATGGTCCTTATTTTCACATGGCTTTGGTTACACTCCAAATTTTTTATTGGTAATATTTTCAATTTTGCTATTTTTTAATGAATTTTAAAAACTTATTTATTTATTTATAGACAGAGATCACAAGTAGGCAGAGGGGCAAGAAGATTGAGAGAGGGGGAAGCAGGCTTCCCACTGAGCAGAGAGCCCGATATGGGGCTCAATCCCAGGACCCTGGGTTCATGACCCAAGCCAAAGGCAGAGGCCTCAATCCACTGAGCCACCCAGATGCCCCACTTTTGCTATTTTTTAATAGACTTTATTTTTAGAACAATTTTAGGTTTATAACAAAGATAAGCAGAAGATGCAGTGGTTTCCCATATACCTCCTGCCCCGATATATAAATAGCCTCCTCCATTAACAACATTATTTACCATTTGTGACTGTTGATGAAGCTCCACTGACACATCATTATCACCCAAAGTCCATTGTTTAGAATTCAACTCAGTGGTGTACTCTCTATTCTTTAAAACCTGTATCCATAACTGTGATTTTTGCACAATGTTACAGGAAGATTATTCAGCATTGTATATAAATGTTTGATGTTCACTAATTCAGCTTCAAGGTTTTCATGTATACAGTCAAGAATTCAGAAGTCCACTTCTTAGCAGATTTATTTATAATAGCATTGGCTGGAAAACCAACTATCTCTAGTGATTTTGGATTGACTTGAAAAAATTTAAAA
Source organism: Taxidea taxus jeffersonii (assembly GCA_003697995.1). NCBI lineage: Eukaryota > Metazoa > Chordata > Mammalia > Carnivora > Mustelidae > Taxidea > Taxidea taxus. Next base: position 74,353 of record ML103085.1, read on the forward strand.
TATTCATATAATGACTCAGTTTGAAATTACATTGCAATATATATTTAAGCTTTTATTAGCATTGTAATCTTTTTATATTTAGTTTATGCAAAACATAAAATGGGATGTGTGCCTACTTATGATTTTGAAATGAAGCAAGTTGAAAGCTCAGAATGGAGGATATAGAGCTAGCCATTTCATTTTCCACAGGAATTCTAATCTTGCTCCAAAGATACTGCTGAAGGATTATTGGGCTAGTAGAGATGGCAAATCACAATTGTACCAGGTATCTTCAATAAAACAATACATATTCATGGTCTATCATCCTCAGTCAAAACAGTAAGTAGAGAAGGTTAAAAAATCTGTTTTAAAATATGCATATAGTTGTTTTTAGAGGATTATGCTATTATATTTGTAATGTTTGAAAACTTTTGTAAGTAAGCCCAGCTAAGAGAGCCCTGTATTCAACTTAAGCCCTGGAGGAGTAGTGATGGGACCTCTGGGTTCCTGCAGATCTTTTGCTGAAAACTATAAGCTTTTGAGTAACACAGCACCAACATTGTTCTTCTTTAAACCCTCTTAAGTATGTTGTTCACTTGGGGCTCAACATACAGAAAGTCCTAAAGTATAAGATATAGGTATTTTTGAAACAAATATTATGTGGGCTGTATTTTAATTTTAAGAAGAGTTTTTTAAGCTAACTTTTTTGTTTGAATCAGAATGTATGTAATAAACAAAACATGTAACATATAATCTCAGCATAAAAGATATCACACAGGAAACAGCATATAAAAGAAATTAACATGGATGTCTGTAACTCAAGGAAATTTAGCTATAGCTTTCGTTTGGAAAAATGAACAGATGCTGTTTTTCAGCATAAACACCTAACTTGCTGTCAAGTACATTCCATAAGGAAAAGTTAGTTGTTTTTCTGGCAAGAAAAGAATAGATAATTAGGAATTGCAATATTAATGGACATAGACTTCTTGAACTTATGTCTTATGAGAAAATTGGAAAGCATAAAAATGACAAATAACTGTCTTGTATTGAATATTCCTTCTGCCATAAATTGAGCTTAATTTGACTTTTTCTGGATATACTACTCAAATGCTATTTGCTATTGCACAGCACTTTGATCTAAAAGGCATGTGGGATATTCCAAAAAATGTCAGCAGATTTTTCCAGGATTTATTGTGTGCCTAGCACCATATCTGACACACAATAAGCAATTAAATGCTAAATGAATAAATGCCTTAATGAATTAATAAATGGAAGAAAGGAAAATATTCAATATGTCCACAATGTATATCATCATCATTTAACATAGCATTATTTCTTAAATCTCCTAGGATGTGCATAAAAGACTCAGGATCTTCTCTCTCTCTCTCTTTCTCTTTCTCTCACATATATTTGTCTGAAACACACCCCATACACAACCTTATAAAATCCTCAGTGAAGACAAATATTGCTATAACTACAGAAGTTTGAGAACTATTACCACAACCAAATGCTTCTCTACTTCAGGCTTAAACATTTCTTGGGGGCTAGGAGGGAGCAGAGTAGGGGGACTAGAAGAACTGGCGTCACTCTCATTTCTAAATCTCTAAATTCTCCTAGAATTCATCATCCTTACCACTCATTTGACACTTCAAATATATACAGCTTCATGCTGGTATAAATTGTTTTATTTCTATTAACCAAACTTCCATTGCAAAAAGTAAACCTAATTGCAAGAGATGAAACACCACTTTATACTTAGTGGGTACACAGTTTTGACTGCTTAGAAGACTTGCAGTTTCAACAAAATCAAATTCCCAAGTCAAAGGCAGCACTTAAAAAGCCCAGATCTCATATATAGAATTATAAGATTCTTATCACATCTATACCTAAGTACTCTCTCCTGACATATGGGTGGCACTTAAAATGCTCCAAAAACTCTTTAGTCTTGTGTCAAAAGGTGTTTTGAGCTGCAAAGATGGTCTCCCACCTCAGGTCTTAACTTTCATCTGCCATTCTGAAATCCAAAAGCTTTGCAATCAGAATTTTCTTATAAATCATTTGAATGGCAAAATATGGTTGGAATTATAATGAAGGTCTTCTTTGTGTTGCATTGCTATTTTTAATTCCAATTAATGTGTGTATGTTTCATCCACTTCCTTTCAGAAACATTATTGTGTACTGCCAAGACCCTACTGATGTGTCAAGCTGTAAATATCATATCTCTGACAATCTATCTTACTAAAATATAGAAACCCTGAATTTTGAAACACATTCAGCCCCAAAGATATTGAGTGAGGGATTACAAATCTGTACTATTTATTGACCACATATTGTAGGCCACACTTTCTCAAAAGTGTATATATGCAAGCAATTGATACAAAAAATGGAAGCAAATAAAATCTGCAGTAAATTGGACCAAAATAATCCTAGCACAGTGAACCTGAACCTCCTTTTGAGAAAACAGAAAAGAATTTTTCAGATTCAGTAGTTTAATAAGAATTCTAACAATAAAAATGTTTTTCTAAATAATTCAGATTATGTAGAGTCTATTTCTGTGGAACAGAGAAAATATACAGTGAGAAAATAATCCATATACTATCTCCTACATCCTGTATATGTTCTCCTATTGGTAATTCATTTTGACGTTTGGCACAGTTTATTAATATTTAGAGCATCTAACTCAATGCTTTGCACATTGACTTCAAAATGTTTGAAAAGTAAATTTAAATGAAATTTTAAGTTAAACCAAATTAGAAAACATTTTATTTTATTTTATTTTTTAAAATTTTACTTTTTTTTATTTACTTGATAGACAGAGATCACAAGTAGACAGAGAGGCAGGCAGAGAGAGAGAAGGAAGCAGGCTCCCTGCTGAGCAGAGAGCCTGATGCGGGGTTCGATACCAGGACCCTGAGATCAATGACCTGAGCCAAAAGCAGAGACTTAACCCACTGAGCCACCCAGATGCCCCTAAAATCACAATCTTTTAAGACATATTTTTTCACCACTTGAGACATAAATTATCAAGATAATTTTATACAAAAGAACAGAGTCACACTGTTATTTTCTTACTACTGAACTCCTGACATCACTCTCTGCTGACCAGGATAAAGAACTGTTTGAGTAGAAAATAATTTTATTCATGCTTTAAATTATTGAGGCAAAAGAAGATATGCAAATAAAGGAAACTGATGTCAAGTATCATATATTTTTTAAAGATTTTATTTATTTGAGAGAGCATGGGAGAGAGAGAGAGAGACAGCCCAAGAAGGGTGAGGGGCAGAGGAAGAAGCAGACTCCCCACTAAACAGGGACCTGGATGTGGGGCTTGATCCCAGGACTCTGGGATCATGATCTGTGCAACTGTCCCTCAGAACAATGTATTGCTTAAAATATAACCCATAGGAAATTTTACTAGTTACCAAGCACGTTTGGATATAGCCTTAAGAAAAACACATACTGGCAACAGGCCTTTGCAGGAGAGAAGGATATACAGCCTTGAAGCTGAGCAGCGGGGGATGCCCGGCTTGCTCAGGGCTGAAGGCACCTGCTTCATTTTTCCGTTATCTCGCCTTTCCCCGCCCCCCCCCACAGCACCTGAGGCTAATTAGATAAGTCCTTTGAATGTGCTTGTTCAACCATAAACTTTACACTGCTTGTCCAAACAGGTTTTGCCTTCCTTCTTATTTATCTGCAAGGCATATGACTAATGTTTGGCCTTCTTCGGCTCTTCTGTTGGTTACTGTTTCTATCTAATAAAAGCGGGACTGAGGAGTTGTTTGGGGCAACATCTTTTCTACTGTTGCCCCCTGCTCCCTTTCTCCTGCAGCTGACTGGTTTGTGCCTCATTCTTCTCCCGTTCACTGAAAGGAAGCGGCAGATCTAAGCTGAAGGCAGATGCCCAACCGACTAAGCCACTCAGGTGCCCCTAATATCGTATTTTTGATAAAATTCTCACTGTTTTGTCACTGCTCTAACTTTATGCAGACATCTGCTTTGTCAAATACTATTTTTTTTATTCATTGGATATTGAGAAAACAATAACATTTTCCTGCAACATGTATTTCACCTCTGCTGGCAATACTATTTAACCCCTAAAGAGATGGGAGGTGGGAAAAGGGATAATTAAGCCCTAGAAATGAGTCTTCAGGAAAACAAAACAAAACAAAACAAAACAACAATAAATATATTTGCCAGTATGAAGAAGTAAAGAGAATTACAAGAAAATACTATGTCCAGTGGCACCTGGGTTGCTCAGTGGGTTAAGCCTCTGCCTTCAGCTCGGGTCATGATCTCAGGGTCCTGGGATCGAGCCCCGCATTGGGCTCTCTGCTCAGCAGGGAGCCTGCTTCCCCCACGCCACCTGCCTCTCTGCCTACTTGTAATCTCTGTCTGTCAAATAAATAAATAAAAATCTAAAAAAAAATACTATGTCCAAAGTTGCTACCAACTTCCAGACGGTCTGAGAGAAGTTAAGGCAAATGTGTTGCCAGAGAAGCATGTTACCCTTATGTGTGAACCTGGGAATCGAATGACTTCTGGTTTTGTCTTGTGAAAACCTCAGATCCCGTTGTACTAGAATGGCTTCTACAAGCTAATGCCAAGATTTTGAAGGTTACTTCCGGTTATGCTCTCCAACTCTAACACACTACAGTTCAAGTAAGTACTCTTAACACTTTGAAATTGAGACTGGATCCAGTTACTTATATATGAGCATAAAAAGAAAAAAAAAGTTGTAAATTGTCCTTTTCACTCAGTCTGTGCTTTGGCACTCAGCTCAGGTAAAAGGCTTTCTCAGGTCATCTTCGGTTGTGTGTGGCTTATAGGTCATTTGACTGATTTTCCCCACTGACCAACACAGTGTTGGTTTAAATCTGTTTTCCCAGGGTAATTATTAATAGCATCCCTTCTAACTCCGGAATTGGTTTGGTTTGAATAATAAATTGAAAAGGGTGTAAGGAGTCTGCTATGTACCTGGCTTGCTTTCTTGTCTGGGGATAAGATGAAGAATAAAAAAGTCTTGTATAGAAGACACTACTTCACAATCAACAGCATTTTGCTTTCCAAGGGACATTTGGCAACGCCTGAAGATAGATAGCTGATAGATAGATAGATAGATAGAAAGAGAGAAAGATGGATGATAGATTTTTTTTTTTTTTTGGTTGTTACAAATTAAGAGTAGGATTAGGAGGCTGTTGTTACTTGAATCAAATCAGAAAAGGACATGAATGTTTCTTTAAAAAAAATCTCATTAATTTATTTGAGAGTGAGCATGAGCAGTGGAGAGGGGCAGAGGGAGAAAAACAGGCAGACTGTGCACTGAGCAGAGATCCCAACACAGGGCTTGATCAATCCCAGGACCCCAAGATCATGACCTGAGCTGAAGGCAGGTGCTTAACCGACTGAGCCACCCAGACTCCTTGGCCATGAATGCTTCTAAACATCCTTCAGTGTTCAGGACAATTCCCTTAACACGGAATTTTCTGACCTGAATTGTCAATCATGTGGCGGTTATGTTTTAACGGGATGAATGTTACGCCATCTATGGTAGTCCCTCTCTGCCACCAGGATGAGGAACTCTCCTTATGGATGCTTCTCTGATAGTGTCCTTTTCAGCAAAGGCAGCTCTTCTCTGGTTCCTTTCTCCCAGGGTGACCCTTAGGACGGGCTATATAAATGTGTAGGGTCTGATGGAAAGTGAAAATGCAGGGCCGCTTGTCCGAAAATCAATCGTTATAAACTTCAAGATAGTAACGATAACATACTAAACCAAGCTTAATCCTGAGTGATGGCAGAGGTTACACACCCATGAATCGGGCACTGATGCCCCATCAGCGGTAGAAAGTTAATTTCTAATGAGTTAATTTTATGAAGATGCAATCAAAAGGTTGAATGCCTAATTATATTTGATTCAATGGTAGTGTTATTTAGAGAGATGACTTTGTAAATTTAAGACATTCTGCCAATTGGGTTAACTTGGCCAGTTACATATTATTATTTTTTTGAAATAAAAACATTGCTGAGGGTTGCCTGGCAGGCTCAATCAGTAAAGGATGTGACTCTTGATCTCGGGGTTGTGAATTCAAGCCTCATACTGGGCGTGGAGTCTACTTTAAAAAAAAAAAAGCTAAAACATTTTGAAAACTAGAAGCAATAATGTGGGCTTTCTTCTTTCTCCTTATGTTTTAATTTTTTTTATTTGAGTATAATTGACACAATGTTACATTAGTATCAGGCGTACCACATAGTGATTCATCAACTCTCTATACCTTATGCTATGCTCACCACAAGTAGTACCATCTGTCACTATGCATCGGTATTACAATACCATGGACTACACTCTCTGTGCTGTGCCTTGTATTCCTGTGACTTATTCATTCCATAAATGGAAACTTCTTTCTTTTTTTTTCAAAGATTTTATTTATTCACTTGACAGACAGAGATCACAAGTAGGCAGAGAGGCAGGCAGAGAGAGAGGAGGAAGTAGGCTCCCCACCGAGCAGAGAGCCCGATGTGGGGCTCGATCCCAGGACCCCGAGATCATGACCCGAGCTGAAGGCAGAGGCTTTAACCCACTGAGCCACCCAGGCGCCCCCATAAATGGGAACTTCTATCTCCCATTCTCCTTCACCCATTTTGCCAATGTCCCCACCTAACTCACTTCTGTTAACCATCAGTTTCTTCACGGTATTTACAGGTCTGATTCTGCTTTTTCACTTCTTTATTCATTTTTTTTTTTTTTAGATTCCACATATGAATGAAATAATATGGTATTTGTCTTTCTTAGTCTGACTTATTTTACTTAGCACTTTATTTATTTTACTTAGCATAATATCTTCCAGGCCCATCCATGTTGTCACAGATAGCACAATTTTGTCCTTTTTATGGTCGCATAATATATGGCTGCATAATATTCCATTATATATATGCACACACATATATATTTACATAGATGATATATATATGTTGATATATATATACATGGAGATATATGTATACATATATATATACATATATATATATATCCATCAAAGTTAGAGTATATCATGTAAAACATCAAGTATATCCTTTGGCAACATTTACCTTAGTGCTCCACCAACATGTGGTTAGAATACTGATCAATATATATATTGATATATATCCATTCATCTATCAATGAACACTTGGGTTACCTCCAGATTTTGGCTGCTACTGTAAATAATGCTTCAAGAAACATAGGGTTGCATATTTTTTTTTGAATTAGTGTTTTTATTTTCTTTGGGTAGATAGACACCTGGTAATAAAGTTATTGGATCATATGGTACTTCATTTTTAATGTTTAGTGGTTGCCTCAATTTACATACCCACCAACAGTATGAGAGTTCTTTTTATTCCACATTCTCACCTCACTTGTTTTTTTCTTATATATATATTTTTTATTTTAGCCATTCTGACACCTGTAAGTTGATCTCTCATTGTGTTTTTTATTTCCCTGATGACAGGTGATGTTGAGCATCTGTCTTCATGTGTCTATTGGCCTTCTGCAGGTCTTCTTTGGAAAAATATCCCCTGCTCATTTTTAAATTGGATTGCTTATTTTTTTGAATTCTCTGAGTCCTATATAAATTTCGGACATTAACCCTTTGTTGGATATGTCATTAATTTGCCTTTTTTGTTGCTGATGTTTTCTTTCATTGTGCAAAGTTTTTTTAAAAATTTTGATCTAGTTCCAATAATTTAATTTTTCTTTAGCTTCCCTTGTCTTAGGAGACATATCTAGAAAAATGTTGCCACATCCAACGTAACAAAATTATTGCCTGCGTTATAGGATTTTTATGGTTTCAGGTCTCGCATTTAGGTCTTTAATTCATTTTGAGTTTGTTTTTTGTATGGTGTTAGAAAGTGGTCCAGCTTCATTCTTTGCATGCAAATGTCCAGTTTTCCCAGCACCGTTTGTTGAAGAGACTGCCTCCTCTCCATTGTATATTCTTGCCTCCTTTTTCATAGATTAATTGGACATATATGCACGAGTTTATTTCTGAGCTCTGTATTCTGTTTCAATGATCTAAGTGTCTATTTTTGTACTGGTACTATACTGTTTTGACTACTACAGTTTTTTAGTTTATCTTTAATCAGGCTTGTTTTCCTTTCTCATGATTGCTTTGCCTATTTCAGGTCTTTTGTAGTCCCATACAAAATTTAGTATTATTTGTTCTAGTTTTGTGAAAAATGATGTTAGTGCTTTGACAAAGAATTACTCTGAATCTGTGGATTGCTTTGTCTCTTTTGGACTTTTTAACAAGGATGTCCACATTCACCAGTTTTATTCAACATAGTACTAGAAGTCCCAGCCACAACAATCAAATGAGAAAAAGAAATAAGAGGCGTCCATACTGATAAAGACATTAAACTGTCATTATTTGCAGATAACATGAGAGTAAACATTGAAGTAGTAAATGAATCCATCAAAGTTGCAGGATACAAGATTAATGCCCAGAAATTTGTAGCATATCTGTACACTAATAATGAAGTCACAGAAAGAGAAATTAAGAAAATAATTCCATTTACAACCTCACCAAAAAGAATAAAATACCTAAGGATAAACTTAACCAAGGAGGTGAAAGTCCTGCACTCTGAAAGCTATAAAACACTGATGAAAGAAACTAAAGATGACACAAACAAATAGAAAGATATTTGATGTTCATGGATTAGAAGAATTGATATTGTTAAAATGTCCTTCTACTTTTAAGGAGAGGAAAACCCATAGTGATAATTTAGCCTAAAAATTACCTAATGTACAAATACACACTTGCTTCGTTATCTCCTCTGGTCCATCAAAGTTAGAGTACATCATGTAAACCTTCAAGTATATCCTTTGGCAACATTTACCTTAGTGCTCCACCAACATGTGGTTAGAATACTGATAGTTAGAAATAATTAATATAGTTGTTCTCCTTCACATGCCAAAGCACGTCTATATTAGCTAGTAGATACACTTCCTTTTACTACTTCAAACATTAAGACCTAAGATATTGGATTGAGGTACCAGCAGCTTTTGTTAAAAAAAAAAAAAAAATCTTCATGTTATTTCCAGATTGGACATTGTCAAAAGGCTTTCTTGCCATCATTGTCATCTATTTCAAAATGTTAAGGATATACTTCTCAAATGTCTTGTTTTACCTATTTTTTTCCTTCTCCCATTTACATTAACCCACCCTACCTTACCTAATCATAAAGAGTGTCCTTTCTACAAGTACGCTTTCTTTAATATTTGGCTGGCAAAAATAATTCAGAAATTTTCGGGCACCTGTGTGGCTCAGTGGGTTAAAGCCTCTGCCTTTGGCTCAGGTCGTGATCCCAGGGTCCTGCGATCAAGCCCCGCGTCGGGCTCTCTGCTTTGAGGGGAGCCTGCTTCCTCCTCTCTCTCTGCCTGCCTCTCTGCCTACTTGTGATCTCTGTCTGTCAAATAAATAAATAAAATCTTTAAAAAAATAATTCAGAAATTTTCAACCTTACCTCTAAATCATAGTTTGGTCACAGAGGAAAAAAAAGTCATATAATCATTTGTTTTCTCAAGTCCATGTCCATAGAGATTTTTCAGAGATACAGTTTTGGTTTAGAAATTATGGACATCTGAGCACATTCTATAACAAGGTTTTTGAGGGGAGACAGGTTTTCACATTCCACAGAGCAACTTTTCCTTCTGTAAAGGTAGGCAGCACCTCCACTTCTAATTCATTTAAACAGGGCTTCTCAACCTCTTGTGCTGCATAATCATGGGAAAGCTCTTCTGTGCACTGTGGGATATAGATTAGCATCTCTGGCTGTTACCTACTAAATGGCAGTAACACCTTCCCAGGTGCGAAAACCAAAAATATTTGTAGACATGGCAAAATGTCCCCTGGAGGGGAAAATCACCCCTGGTGGAGAACCACAGCTTTAAAACAGATCTAAAACAACTATATCAGATTTTCAGCCTGAATTTCCCTTTATACTTCCCAAAGGAGCTCAGTGAATTTTCATGATAATCCATAAAGCTACTCCGAGAAAACATATTAGACAAATGAAATAGAGATTCTATTATATTGATATAATAACAAATCTTCCCAATCCGATGAATGTGTTTATTTTTTATATTAAATATAAAAAGAGTTACTTTTAAAATGATGTGGCCTGTAATTGTTCCTTGACATGTTAAGTTTGCATATTACCTCCGCTGTCATTGTACTAATCTCACAAATTGTACCGAGGTCAAAATGTGCTCTTCTTATATGCCAAAACAAGGGAAGAAAGGCAGCATTGTCTTTGGAGCTGAACATTTGTTCACTTCTCACACATATTCATATAATCATGTCATCTCAGGCTGTCTTTACTTAAAAATACAACCATTTGAACAAAGAAGAAAATCAAATAGCTGTATAAAAGATGAACCCATAACTGTTTTCACTGATTTTTTTTTTAACTGTCTCCTTGCACAGATTCCCTGGATCTCTTATGTTTATGATTGTCTTTACCTCCAAAGGATGAAGGAATCGCACCATTGTACTTGAAGAGTATAGATAAAGGATGAATTATCTGGCCGTTTGGATCGACTCAATTCAATTGCTGACCTAGAAAATATACTTAGATATATTTCAATGAAGACTGAATTACATACATCTACACAGTTAAGTTCCATATTTAAAAAAAAATCTCCTAATAATTAGCCTTTATTTAACATCTCCCTATTTTGTGTCATTCAGGATACATTTGTCTGAAAACAGAATTCCACAGAGCTCAGAGAGCTAGAGCAGGACAGACAATTATGGATTTAACATTGTTTTTACATATTTTCTACAAATGGAAACAAATAAAATGATTAGGAAAGAATAGTTACTTTAACCACAAACTAGTAAGCTTAAGTTTTTAAACTAGTAAAATTAGATTATAGAAAACTTTAAGTTTATTTAAAAAATTTTTCTACTTGTATTTTTACTTGTTGATTGCTTAAATTAAAAATGAAAAATGATACACTTTTTTAAACTTTATTTAAGCTTTATTTAAACATATAATGTAACCCCACCACCCTCTCCCAACCCCTCTTCCCCCCACCCCCCTCAGTTTGTTTTATGACATTAAGAGTCTCTTTTGGTTTGTCTCCCTCCCGATCCCATCTTCTTTCATTTTTACTTTTCCTACCACCTTAACTCCCACCCCCAGT
>RCUC01135715.1:0-17070 GCA_003697995.1 Taxidea taxus jeffersonii
ATATATTATTAAATATATATATATTAATATTATATAAATATATATAATTTATATTAAATATATATATTATTCTCAAGTGCACATAAGACACTCTCCAGGATAGATCTTATGTTATATGTATCAATTACATTTCAATAGATTTTAAAGGATAGATATCCTGCAAACTATCTTCTCCAACTACAATGGGATGAAATCAGAAATCAATAATACAAGGACTGGAAAATGAACAAATTTGTGGGAATTAAGCAAAACACATTTAATCAACTAATGGACTAAAAGAGAAATTCCAAGGAAAATTAGAAAGTACTTTAAAAATAAATTCAAAATGGGTGAAAGATCTAAAAGTGAAACCAAATCCATCAAAATCTTAGAGGAGAACACGGAGAGCAGCCTCTTTGAACTTTGCCACAGCAACTTCTTGATAGACATGTCTCCAAAGGCAAGGGAAACAAAAGCAAAAGTGAACTACTGGGACTTCATCAAGACAAACAGTTTTTGCACAGCAAAGGAAACAATCAACAAAACTAAAAGACAACCTATGGAATGGGAGAGGATATTTGCAAATGACATATGAGATAAAGTGTTAGTATCCCAAATCTATAAAGAACTTATCAAACTCAAAACCCAAAAAACAAAATCCAGTCAAGAAGTGAGCAGAAGACATGAACAGACTTTCTCCAAAGAAAACATATTTGCCCTAACAGAGACATGAGAAAATGCACAACATCATTCAGCATCAGGGAAATAAAAATCAAAACTTCAATGAGACACCACCTCACACCAGTCAGAATGGTTAAAATTAAGAGGTGTCTGGATGGCTCAATCAGCCAAGAGGTTGTCTTCAGCTCTTATCATGATCTCAGGGTCCTCAGGTTGTGCCCCTGCTCAGTGGGGTGTCTACTTATTCCTCTGCCTCTCCCTCATGCTAATGTTCTCTCTCTCTTTCTCTCTCAAGTAAATAAACTCTTTAAAAAAGATTGAATCATGAAGATGAGAGGACCTCAGTATATTCATAAGTATTAAATGGATTGCATCAATAATCAAAAGTCTCCTGACCAAAATAAAACAAACAAGCAAACAAAAAGCACCACCAACACCACCAAAACTCTGGACCTGAAACCTTCACAAGTGAATTCTACCTAATATGTAAAGAAGACCAAACACTATACTTCTCTCTCTTTTTTTTTATTTGATTTTTAATTTTTTTTCTTATTTTTATTATGTTATGTTAGTCACCATACAGTACTTCATTCGTTTTTGATGTAGTGTTCCATGATTCATTGTTTGCATATGCTTCAAACTCATTCCATGAGGCCAGCATTACCCCGAGAGCAAAACTAGACAAAGATAGTATAAGAAAAAAAGAAACAAACTACAAACCAATATTCCTTATGAATATGGATGTAAAAATCCTCAGCAAAATAATACCAAACAGAATCCAGTGGCATATTAAAAGGATTACACACCACGACCAAATGGGATTTGTTTCTGGAATTTAAGGATTATTCAACACATGAAAAATTGATCAATGTAATATACCACATTAATAGAATAAAGAAAAATATGATCAACTCAAATGATGCAGAATAAATATTTGACAAAATTCAAGACTATTTTATAATAGAAATGACCATCAAAGAATAGAAAGAAACTGTCTCAAAATAATAAAAGACAATTGCAACAAAAAAGTATGAAACAAAGAATAAATAATCAGTAAAAAAAATGAAAGTTTTTCCTCTAAGATCAGGAACAAATCAAGGATTCTTTCTTTCACCACTTCTACTGAATAAAGTAGGGGATGCCCTAACCATAGCAATTAGGCGAGGAAAAAAAAAAATGGATCCAGATTGGAAAGGAAGAAGTAAAATTATTTCTGTTCACAGTTAGCATAATATTAAATGCAGAAAAATCTAAAGATTCCACATGCACACAGAATAACCTGTTAGAACTACTACTAAAAAAAATACGTCAAGGAAGAAAAATTCAGTCAACCCACAAAAATCAGTTGCATTTCTACATACAAACAATAAACAATCTGAAAAGAAAAAAGAAAAAAAAAAAACAAGAAAACAACTCCATTTGAATAGCATTTAAAAAATCTTAGTAGGGGTGCCTGGGTGGCTCAGTGGGTTAAAGCCTCTGCCTTTGGCTAGGGTCATGGTTTCAGGGTCCTGGGATCAAGTCTGTCTGTGATCTCTGTCTGTCAAATAAATAAATAAAATCTTAAAAAAAAAAAGGAATCCATCCTTAAGTTGATATAGACTCTCTAGGGACCCTAATTAGCCAAAAAATCTAATAAAAGAAGAAAACAAAGCTGGAGAGCTGGAGAGCTCACACTTCCTGATTTCAAACCTTACTACAAAGCTATAGTAATCAAAACAATGTGGTACTGGCACAAAGACAAACATATAAACCAATAGAAGTGAGTAGAAAGTAACCATTACAAATATGGTCAAATGATTTTTGACAAGGATGTCAAGACATTAAGTAGAAACAGTCTTTTCAACATGTGGTGACAGGAAAGCTTCATATCCACATGTAAAAGAGTAAAGTTGGACTTTACCTAAAACAGCATACAAAAATTAACACAAAATTGGGATGCCTGGGTGGCTCAGTTGGTTAAGCAGCTGCCTTCGGCTCAGGTCATGATCCCGGCGTCCTGGGATTGAGTCCCACATAGGGCTCCTTGCTCAGCGGGGAGCATGCTTCTCCCTCTGCCTCTGCCTGCCACTCTGAGCTCACTGCCTGAGCTTGTGCGCTCTCTCTCTCTCTCTCTGTCTCTCTATCTCTCTCTAATAAATAAATAAAATCTTAAAAAATTAAAAAAAATTTCACACAAAATTATTCAAAGATCTAAACATAGCAAGCAAAACTATAAAACCCATTGAAGAAAACATAAGGAAAAATCTTCATGACATTGAATTTCACAGTGATTCATTGAATATAGCCCCCAAAATACAGGCAATAAATTAAAAATAGACAAACTGGACTTAAGAAGATTTTATGTAAAAAACTCATCAAAGGATACTTTCACCAGAAAAAAACTTACAGAATATGAGAAAATATTTGCAAATTATATATTTTGATACCCAAAATACACAGATATCTCTTTATATTCAACAACAAAACACAAACAACCTGATTCAAAGATGGGCAAAGGGCTTGAATTGACATTTCTCCAAAAAAAAATATGTAGATGGTCAGTGAGCAAGAAAACAACCTCAACACTACTAACCATCAGGGCAATGTAAATCAAAGCCACACCAAGATACTACTTCGCACTCATTAAGATAGCTACTATCAATCAATCAATAGAACAAAAAAATAGCAAGTGTTGGTAAAAGTGTAGAGACATTGAAACACTTGCATACTCATGTTAGGAATGTCAAATGGTTTACCCACTATGGAAAACAAAATGGTGTCTTCTCAAAAAATTAAAAGTAACAGTCCAACAATTTGGGTCCAACTATTAAACATAAAATGGTTCAACAATTTGAGTTCTGGATATATGCCATAAAGAATTGAATTCATTGTTTCCAAGCGATAGTAGCAAAACCTTGTTACAGCAGCGTTACTTACAATAGCTAAAAGATGGAGGCAACCCAAATATCAGATTAATGGATAAGCTAAATGTGATATTTACATAATGGAAGTTGAATTCAGCCACAAGAGAGAAGGAGTTCTGATACTACAATATGAGTACAGCAAATCATAGTGATTGAAAACAATCATTTTGTTATATATATGACTTCATATATATAACATTTGGGCATTTGGATAGGGTTCAGAAAGCTGATTCCTCTGCTCCATACGTTGCCATCTGAAGTCACTCTGTAATTTGAAGCTATCAGATGGGATAGTGTGCAGTCCCCAAGGAAACTTCATTAAGATGCCTGACAACCTAGCTTGGAGAGCCCGAAAGTTGGTTTCAATAGTGACTATGTTACTTGAGCACCTACATGTGTTTCTTTGCATTGGAGTTATTGGACTTACATCTCAGGGCTCCCTGAGATGTTGTTTTAATTGTGGAAGTTGTAAGCTTTCTTTTGAGATAGTCCCAGATTCTATCATTCTGTGACATTTCATTAATCAAGCCTGTCACTAAGACCAATCCAAACTAACAGAGGGGAATTAGATTCCATCTCTTTTTTTTTTTTTAAGACTTTATTTATTTATTAGTTAGAGAGCGAGCACAGGCAGACAGAGAGGCAGGCAGAGGCAGAGGGAGAAGCAGGCTCCCTGCCGAGTAAGGAGCCCCATGTGGGACTCGATCCCAGGATGCTGGGATCATGACCTGAGCCGAAGGCAGCCGCTTAACCAACTGAGCCACTCAGGCGTCCCTAGATTCCATCTCTTAGTGAGAGAATTGGTAAAACATCTGTGGCCATCTTCAGCCCATCACAAATAAGGTTTTGGTTGAAAATTCTGATTTTCTGATTTGAGATTTCTTAGAAACATTAATACTTGTATAAGACGCTATAGATTGTTAAGTGATTGTGATGTATTACCACTTGCCTAGACGTCTTTGAGAAAAATGACTTTTTCCTAAAAACCTTTCCTGGAATGTTTTCTTCTTTAAGTGTACTTTCTAAGTATAACTTTTAATACTCACTTTTTTAATACTATTTTTAATATTTTAATAGTATTTTTAATACTATTTCTTTTAATACTAATACTCCTTCCTATGTGGATATCCATCTAGTTTCTACTCCCATATTATTTATTTATGCTGAGTTTAAAAATTTTATAAGTGAATATTTGCTTGTATAAATTGCTTTTTAAAAACAGCTTTTGAGATGCAATTCACATATCACATAATTCACCCACTTAAAGTACATATTTCAATGGATTTAATATATTCACAGACATTCGAAACCGTCTCCACAGTAAACTCTAGATTTTTACCACCTCAAAAAGAAACACTCAAAAAGAAACACTATAGTCTTTATATATTGCTTTCCTACCCCAACCCACTGCAACCCTAAACAACCACTAATATACATTCTGTCTCTATAGATATCTGTATTCCGTACATTTTGTTTGAAAGGATTCATACAGCATGTAGTCTCTTTTGATTGGCTTCTTTCACTTAGTATGTTTTCAAGGTTTCATCCACATTTTAGCATGTATCAATACTTCATTTTGATAGGAAATAACATTTCTTTGTACAGATATACTACATTGTTTATCCAATTATTCACTGATGGAAAATTAGTTTCCACTGTGTCATTATTAAAAATAATGCTGCTATAAACATTCATGTATACATTTTTATGTGGACATATGTTATCATTTATCTTGGGTATATACCTGGAAGTGATTTTCTAGCTTATTTGACAATTCCATGTTTAATTGTTTGAGAAACTCCCAGTTTTCCATAGTAGCTGAATTATTTTATACTACCAGCAGTGTATGAGTATTCTGATTCCTCTAAATCTTCACCACACTTATTGTTTGATTTTTTTTTTTCATTGTAGTCATCCTAATGTATGTGAAGTTGTATTTTATTGTGGGTTTGGTTTGAACTTCTCTGATCACTAATGATATCAAGCCTCTTCTCACGTGCTTATTAGTCATTTACATATATTTCTTGGAATGATATTCAGGCAATTTACTTATTTCTTATATTGAGTTATCTTTATTGACTTCTGAGAGTTCTTTCTATATTCTAGAAGCAAGAACCTTGTAACACATATATGATTTTTAAAACTTTTCTTCCATTCTATAGGCTCTCCTTTCACTTTATTGAAGATGTCATTTGGAGCATATGAGTATGATCTTTAATGAAGTCCAATTTATTTTTTCTTTAGATATTCAAAATTTTGGTGTCATATCTATGAATTCATTGAGAAATTCAAAGTCATGGGGAATTACCTTCACATTTTCTTCTAAAAGTTTTATATTTTTAACTTCTACATTTAGACTCTTTGTGCATTTCTACTTAACTTTTGTTTATGATGGGAAGTAACAATCTAATGTCCTTCAATCACATGTGTTTAACCTAGAATCATTTGTAAAAAACAAAACAAACAAATCCTGTTCTTTCCCAGTGCAATAAGTGAGGTTGGAAACAGGTTTGATGCAATGAACAGCAAGCTGAAAGAAGCAGAGTAATGAGTTAATAACCTAGATGACAAATAATGGGAAAAAATGAAAATGAACAAAATAAAGAAGACATGCAACATGAGAATACACTTAGGGAACTCAGTGAGTCTATCAAAGGTAATAACTTTCATATTGTAGGATTCCCAGCAGAAGAAGACAGATAAAAGGGGAAAGGAAACTTATTCAAAGAAAGAAGCTGAAAACTTCCCTAATCTGCAGACATCTAGATCCAGAAAGCACAGAAAACTTCCATAATTTTTTTTAAAAAATGGGCCAACACCAATACATACTGTAATTAAATTTGCAAAATATAATGAGAAAGAAAAAATATCTTAATAGCAGCAAGACAAAAGAAGTCCTTAACTTATAAGGAAAAGTCCATAAGACTAGCTGGAGATTTTTCTTCTTCTTTTTTTTTTTTTTTTAATTTAATTTTATTTTCTCCCTGTTCCAAGATTCATTGTTTATGCACCACCCCCAGTGCTCCATGCAACCTGTGCCCTCCATAATATCTATCACCAGGCTTACCCAACCCCCCAACTCCCTCCTCTCCAAAACCCTCAGTTTGTTTGTCAGAGTCTACAGTCTCTCATCATTCATCTAGCTGGAGATTTTTCAAAAGAAACTTGGCAAGCCTGAAGGGAGTGGCATGATATATTCAAAGTGTTGAAAAAGAAAAATCTGAAGCCAAGAATACGCTATCCAGCAAGACTAACATTCAGAATAGAGGGAAAGATAAAGAATTTCTGAGATAAACAAAAATCAAAGGAGGTCATGGTCACTATACCACCCTACAAGAAATATTAAAAGGGATTCTTTGAGTGCAAAGGAGAGGCCAAAAGTGACAAAGAGAGGAAAAGATCAGAGAAAATCTCCACCAACAATGACAAAACAGGTAATAAATGGCAATAAATACATGTCTATGAAAAATTACTTTGAATGTAAATGGACTAAAGTCTCCAATGAAAAGACATAGAGTGTCAAAATGGATACAAATACAAGACCCATCTACATGCTGCCTACAAATTCACTTGAGACCTAAAGACACCTTCAGATTGAAAGTGAAAATACTTAAGTTGCAAATGAATGTCAAGGGAAAGCTGGAGTAACAATACTTACATCAGGCAACTAGAATTTAAAACAAAGACTGTAAAAAGAGACAAAGAAGGCCAGTATATAGTCATAAAGGAGATAATACAAGAAGAAGATCTAACAATTGTCAATATTTATGCACCCAGACATGGGAGGTCCCAAATATTTAGAACAATTAATAACAAACATAGAGGAACTCACTGATGATAATACAACAATAGTAGGAGACTTTAGCATCCCATTTACAGCAATGGACAGATCATCTAAACTGAAAATAAACAAGGAAACACTACTCTGAATGACACAGTGGAACAGATGGACTTGACAGATATATTCAGAATACTCCATCCTAAAACAACAGAATACACATTCTTTTCAAGTGCACATGGAACATTCTCCAGAATATATCACATATTCGGTCACATAGTAAGCCTCAACAAATACAAAAAGACTGAAATCATACCATGAAGCTTTTCTGACCACATTGTTATGAAACTAGAAATTAACAACAAGAAAAAATTTGGAAAAGCCAAAAATACACAGAGGTTAAACAACACACTACTAAGCAATTAATGAATCGATCAGGAAATCAAAGAAGAAATTTTTAAAATGTACAGAAACAGATGAGAATGTAAACACCATGGTCCAAAACCTTTGGAATGTAGCAAAAGCAGTTCTAGATTTTAAAATGTACAGAAACAGATGAGAATGTAAACACCATGGTCCAAAACCTCTGGAATGCAGCAAAAGCAGTTTTAAGAGGGAATTACAAAGCAGGGTTAACACAAGAAGCAAGAGACATTTCAAATAAAGAACTTAAAGTTGCACCTAAAGGAGCTAGAAAAAGAAAAAATGAAGTCTAAAGCAGGAGGAAGGACACAATAAAAATTAGAGCAAAAATAAATGATATAGAAAATAAAATAACAGTAGGACAAATCTATGAAACCAGGAACTGTTTTTTTGAAAAAAAAGTAAATGAAACTGGTAAACCAGTAGCCATATTTACCAAGAAAAAAGGAGAAAGAACCCCCAAAAATGTAAAATCACAAATAAGAGAGAAGAAATAATCACCAACAACAAAGAGATACAAGCAATTTTAAGAGACTAATGAAATTCTATATGCTAACAAATTGAACAACCTGGAAGAAATGAATAAATTCTTGGAAAAACATAAACTACCAAAACTGAGTCAGGAAGAAACAGAAAATTTGATTGAACAGACCAATTATCAGCAATGAAGATAAGTCAAAAACTCCCAATAAAGAAAAGTCTAGGGCTAGATGGTTTCATAAGGGAATTCTACCAAATATTTAAAGAGGAGTTAATGCCTATCCTTCTCTAATTTTTTCTACAAATAGAAAAGGAATGACAACTTTCAAATGCATTCTATGAGGCTAGCATTACCCTGACACCAAAACCAGATAAACACTCCAGTAAAAAAAAAAATGAACTACAAGCCAATATCCCTGATGAACATAAATGCAAACATTTTCAATAAATACTAGAAAAATGAATCCAACAATATGCTAAAAGCTCATTCAGCACGATCAATTGGGATTTATTCCTGGGTTGCAAGAGTGGTTCAATATTCACAAATCAATCAACATGATACACCACACAAATAAAAGAAAGGATAAGAACCATATGATCATTTCAGTAGATACAGAAAAAAAATTAACAATGTACATCTATTCAGGATAAAAACCCTCAACAAACTAGGTTTAGAGAGAAGATATGTCAACATAATAAAGTCCATATTAAAAAAAAACATAGATAACATCATCCTTAATGGGGGAAAACTGAGAGCCTTTCCTCTATAGGAAACAGGACAGGGATGTCCACTCGCATCACTGTTATTTAACATTGTATTGGAAGTCATAGCCACGGCAATCATACAATAAAAGGCATCCAGATTGACAAGAAATAAATAAGTCTTCACTATTTGCTGGTGACATGATACTCTATACAGAAAATTTGAAAGACTTCACCAAAAATTTGCTATCACTAATACACGAGTAAAGTCACAGCATACACAATCGAGGTAAAGAAATCAGTTGCACTTCTATACACTAATCATGATGCAGTAGAAATGGAAATTAAGGAATCAATCCCAATTACATGCATACAAAAATATTAAGTTACCTAAGGATAAACCTAACCAAAGAGGTGAAAGACTTGTACTCTGAAAAATATAAAACACTGATAAAAGGAATTCAAGATGACACAACAAAATGGAAAGACATTCTATGCGCATGGATTGGAAGAACAAATATTGTTAAAAATGTTTATATTAGGCAAAGCAATCTACACATTTAATGGAATCCCTATCAAAATACCAACAACATTTTTCAAAGAACTAGAACATACAGTCCTAAAATTTGTATGGAACTACTAAAGACCCTGAATAGTCAAAGCAACCTTGAAAAGAAAAAAGGCTGGAAGCATCCTATTTCTCTACTTCAAATTATATTACAAAACTCCAGTGATGAAAACAGTGTGGTACCAGCACAAAAATAGACACATAGATTAATGGAAAAGAATACAAAACACATTGGATGCCTGGGTGGCTCAGTCATTAAGCTTCTGCCTTCAGCTCAGGTCATGATCCTAGGGTCCTCGGATCGAGTCCTGCATTGAGTTCCCTACTCAGCGGGAAGCTTGCTTCTCCCTCTCTCACTCCTCCCGCTTGTGTTCCCTCTCTTGATGTCTCTTTCTCTGTCAAATAAATAAGTAAAATCTTAAAAAAAAATACAAAGTCCAGGAACGAACCCATAACTATATGATCAATTAGTCTATGACAAAACAGGAAAGAATATCCCAATGGGAAAAATACAGTCTCTTCAACAAAGTGCTGGGGACATTGGACAGCAAAATACAGAAGAATGAAACCGGACCACTTTCCTTTACCACATACAAAAATAAACTCAAAATGAATTGAATACCTAAATGTGAGACCTTAAGCTATAAAAGTCCTTAAAGAGAGCACAGGGAATGCTGTGCTTTCAGCCTCTTTGACATTGAGTTTCTGACGTTTCTTTGTAGAAAGATGCAGGTGTGGATATTCTTGTGGTCATCTTGGGAATATGTTAGGGCCCTCTTCCATTCTTGCCTTGACCACAATCATCTCAAATTCTACTAATTAAAGGTCAACTTCTTTAGTGGTTTCAACAATGCTCAATGGGTATAAATATCTCTGAGAACTAATCCAATCAAGTTCTTCCCCTTTGGGAAAAAATATTTTATGGTCAATGTTTGATATTAGTTGTGAGCGCAGGAAGGTTCCTCCCAGCTGTCTTCTTCCCTGCTCCCTGGTTCTCTCCTGCAAATGGGCCATCCTAGTATCTGTGTTGTGTCTTCACTCTCTCCATCATCTCTTCCCAACTGCCTTTTAGCACTACCTCCAGTGTTCTGCAGAACACTTTAAGGTTTGAAGTTCTTCTTGCTCTTCTGCAGATAAAGTTGGTTCCTTTGTGCATAGAGTTAGAGCTATCTGTTTTATAGCTGGCTTCTCCTCCCAGGTAACATCTCAGAGCCAAGGCTCTGGAGCTGGGAGTAGGGACAATGGTGAGCTTCTCTCTGAATGACAGCCTCCCTACTCTAGAAGCTGAGCACTTGGGAGAGTGGAGGTAGCTTGAGGTCCTCCTGCCTAGCATCTCCTGCCATGGAGCTAATTTCTCATGATCCTGGAGAAGGACCATCAGGGTCCCATATCCTCAGCATATTGCACTCAAGGTAAATCTGGTATTTTATGAATAGGGAAGGGGTATCAGAAGGACTCTATCTCTCAACAGCAGTGTCCAGGACTTAGTCTTGGTAACAAGTAGCTAGGGTAGGAGATGAACTCTCAAGTCTTGCTCCTCTTGAGAAGAAAGCTCTCTAGGCAATGGAAGAGGGAAACCTGAGGTATCAGATGGCTACAGTAGTCTGAAGTGGAATTCCCACTTCATAAACTTGAGGGATAAGGGAGGTACAACCTTGGTTCAAATATTAAAGTTTAAATTATATATATATTATATATATAATATATATATATATATAGCCTTATATTATAACTAGGATTAATTAATTTTACTAGTGCATCTCTGAAGATGAAGAATATTAACATCAGGGACATGCTGATTAGTGGAATTTTAGGCATTCTCATCAGTAAGTGGAGTGGACTCTGTGAGAAAGACTTTCTGTATACTCTAAATTGTATGACAGCTTGGGACATCTCCCGCTGCAGGCAGGGCCAGCTCTAGTTTTGTTTTTCTCCCCTAAACATAATTGTATTGTTAAAGTTTGTATTAAAAGTGCAAAAAAAAAAAAAATTGATGAACAGCATATTAAATGGAAAAGCTTGTTCATTTACAGGGAAGAGATACAAATGCATGATATGACAGATACAAGACATAAAGTTTCCAAATCTAAGTTTTATAAAGCTGGTTTGAAGTAGTTCATGATTTTTATAACAAAATGCACATTAGTCAATCATAAGTCATTTTATATTTCCATTTACTCATTTTTACTTGCTAAATACTCTCAGTTCTCCCACTTTATCTTTGCATCATGATACTGAATTGTATATATCATGAAGAAAAAGAAAGGTGCTCTAATGAATTCCTCAGTGGATTTTATTATAAACTGTGATTCCTTAATATATTCTTAACATATTCTTTTCTGCTGAAGGACTTGTCAAGTTAAAAATAACTGAGCCTAATATTATGCTCTTATCATCTACTTATATAAACTCAGGGAGTAAGTTCTATCACTTTACAGTCGAACTAAAGAAAAACTGAGTCTGGCTTCAACTATATGGAGAAAATATTGAGCTTCTAAATGACACTATTTGTGCTCCAAAGAGTAGCCAAAGATTTAAAATCCACTTGAAAACCTTCAAGCAATGAAGGAGTAAGTACAGAAACTAGATCAAAATACCTGGAAATAAGTATTTCATATTTTTAATTATAATTACAGAATAAATATTTGATATATAAAATGTAGTAACATTAATTATTAAACTTTTACTTCTGAAACTAAAAATATAGCTGTTTAATCTACTATCACATAATAACTATGCATTTATATGAAGATTTATATGAAGAGTCTTCACACTTGACCTTAGCCAAAAGGCCAAGAAGCGATTTATATGAAGAGTCTTAACCACAAATGTGTAACAATTCAAAATACACATTCAACCAACAAAGTTTAAAACTATCTAGAGCAACCTGGGAAATGGGAGAAAATATTTGCAAAATCACATGTCAGGTGGGGGATTAATATCCAGAATATATGAAGAACATCTAAAACTCAACAGCAAAGAGCCAAATCCCCAGTTTAACAATGCATAAAGGACTGGAAAGAACATTTTTCCAAAGACGATATACAAATGACTAATGAACACCTGTAAAGATGCTCCACATCAGTCATCATTAGGGAAATACAAATCAAAACTACAAAATGACACTAGTTAGGATGGGTATTAAGAGGAAGAAAGAGGATGCCTGGGTGGCTCAGTGGTTAAGCCTCTGTCTTCAGCTCAGGTCATGATCTCATGATTTCAAGATCCTGGGATCGAGCCCCACATCGGGCTTCTCTGTTCCTCTATCTCTCTGCTTGCTGCTCTGCCTACTTGTGATCGCTCCCTGTGTCAAATAAATAAATAAATCTTAAAAAAAAAGGAGGAAGAAAGAAAGAGAAAAAGAGCAACTGATGAAGGAAACTGTGAGTAAATACGAATAAATTTTTTAAAGAACCTAAAATAGAAAAGATCACAGAAACTAAAATTTGCCCTTTGATAATACTGTTAAAATATAGACCACCAGCAATAGCAATCAAAGAGAGAGAAAAATCACAAATTGCTAAATTTGATGACAAAATGCCAGATGTCATTTATGGATCCTGCAGTTATTTAAAATATTGAGTATAGGGGCGCCTGGGTGGCTCAGTGGGTTGAAGCCTCTGCCTTCGGCTTGGGTCATGGTCCCAGGGTCCTGGGATCGAGCCCCACATGGGGCTCTCTGCTCAGCGGGGAGCCTGCTTCCTCCTCTCTCTCTGCCTGCCTCTCTGACTACTTGTGATCTCTGTCTACCAAATAAATAAATAAATAATCTTTAAAATAAATAAATAAATAAATAAAATATTGAGTATAATACAAGGTCACGGAAAATATACGTTATGTGTGAAAATTTCTATGAAATGTAAAAATTCCAAAAAAATTTTGTAGAACTGAAGGATGATATTATCGATTAAAAATATTGAGTGTGAGGGACCCGTTGGTGGCTCAGTTGGTTAAGTATCATACTCTCTATTTTGGCTCTGGTCATAATCTCAGGGTCATAAGGTGGAGCTCCACCATAGGGCTCTGGGGGCCATAGAGCCTGCTTGAGATTTTCTCTCTCAATCTGTACCTCCCCACATTGTGCTTGATCTCTTAAAAAAAAAAATCAATGTGAAAATGTGGGCCTATATGTTAAAAAAAAGTTAGAAAAATAAATATTGCCATGTTTACATATGTGCACATGATGTACTAAACTAATAGCTGCCCTAAATAACATTAGAATCAACTAGATATAATAGTAATTTTTAAAAGCTCATTTGCTAAGGCCAAAAAAATTAGCTTGCAAAATTTTTAGGAAAAACTCTTAAAGGTATCAATAAACAAATAAGAAAGGAGTCAAAAAACTAAAAGAAATATGCTCTTCTTGAATGAAGAGCCATTAGAAAATACAAATATATTAATTATTACATAATACTCTATTAAAAATGTCCTAACAAAAATAAAAATAAAATTATTTTTAGAACTAAATAAATAATAAAAAATATAAATAAATTAATCAAAATGTCATAAAATATTCCCAGAAATTCTGAAAAGAAGGAGGAAGAATGAGCGAGGAATTCTACCCAATACCTAACAGTTTGGTGAGTAATAATCTAACAGGATAGTGTGGTTTTGGTATAGGAGTAGGCAACAACATAAACAGAAAAAAGCTACACTTTAATTCAGTAAAAATTGTTGGAACAATCATGTGGCAGTTTTTAAAAGAAAACAAACTGGATTCTTAGGACTTTTGTCATCCCAGACTGAATTCCAAAAAGATCAAGACTAGTTCATAGAATGTATGTGAACTTCACAGGAGAAAAAAAAATAAATAAATAACCCAACAGAAAATACAAACAAGGAGTAAGAACACACCTTTGTAAAATAAGAACCATGAAATAATCTCAAACATTACTTGGCTTTGCTTATTATAACTGTGAGGCACACTAAATATATTTGACATACCATTTTGTTTGTTTGTTTGTTTACCTGCCATAGTGGCAAATGTCAAAAAGTCTAACAAAGCTCCTTGTTCCTACCACTTAAGCAGCCCCTTTTACATCTTTTATTTGAGAGGACAATGTGAATCACAATTTGATGGGTGCCTGTGTGGCTCAGTCCGTTGAGCATCCTGACTCTTGATTTCTGCTTATGTCATGATCTCAAGATGGTGAGATCCAGCCCCTGGCCTCTGTGCTGGGTGGGGAGCATACTTAAGATTTTTTCTCTCTCTCTCTCTGCCCCATCCTCCTTCTCTCTCTCTCTCTAAAGAAAGCAATTTGATAATAAAAGAAAGTAACTCACTTATGAAAATTAGAAAACAATTTGCAAATTCCACTTAAATATCCCAAAAGGCACGCTGATACCAGGAACGATTAGGACCTGCTTCTGGGGACTGAAATTCCAAATCCTGTGGCCCCCCGTAAATTCACCTGTAAGCATTTATCCTACAAGTAAAAATCAACATAGCATGTATGAAAATTATTTTCATCATTGCTTACAATTGGAAAGTTTGGAAATGCCAGAAATATCTATAATCAGCCTAGTTAAATGATGTATATCCAAATATAATAACATGCAGCATTGAAAAGAATGTGGAACTTCCAGTCCTCACATGACATCATCTCAAATATACTTAGGGAAAGAATAAGCAAGATATAGACAGTTTGTAGGGGAGTTATATGCACATATTAGATTAAAGGTGAAGAAAATATGTCTGTAGAAACACACAGTAATCTGAGCACAGTGATTCTGCAGAAATGGAAAGACTGTCTCAAGAAATTCAGGATGGGCTACATTATTCTGTACTACAACGCCAAAAATCTCAGCTCAGAATCACACCAAGCATTCCTTCTTGCTCATACAGAGTGGACAAAATGTCTGATGACTCTCCTGGTGTAGATTTTCTTCATTCTAGGCTCCTAATTTTGTTGTTGTTGTTGTTGTTTTCTGTCCCACCAAGATGCCTTCTCCATAATCATGCCCACAGAAGAAATGCTGGAAAATTTGACAACTTTTCCCTCCCTCAGTTTGGGTGGGATTCACAACAATAGCATTCACATTTTCTTTAGCATATATGTGTCCACTTAATACCCAGAGGGCTGGCTCACCTGCCATAATTCTTTTGTCCATTTTGAGTTTCCACCTGGTGAATTTATTACTTTCTTCAAAGACAAGTAACTAAACATTTAATAGAAATATAAGAGAATAGAAATGATCAAACTCTTTGATTTCACCCACATGCAACTATACAGGCCATGTATTTTCAGCACAGCTGATCATAATAGCAAGTAATAGACCTGTGCAAATGAACTGTATTATATAATTTTTTTATTTAAGCTTTATTTAAACATATAATGTAACCCCACCACCCTCTCCCAACCCCTCTTCCCCCCACCCCCCTCAGTTTGTTTTATGACATTAAGAGTCTCTTTTGGTATGTCTCCCTCCCAATCCCATCTTGTTTCATTTTTTCTTTCCTACCCCCTTACTCCCCACCCCCATTGCATCTCCACTTCCTCATATTAGGGAGATCATATGATAGTTGTCTTTCTCTGATTGACTTATTTCGCTAAGCATAATGCCCTCTAGTTCCATCCATGTCGTCGCAAATGGTAAGATTTCATTTCTTTTGATGGCTGCATAGTATTCCATTGTAAATATATACCACCTCTTCTTTAGCCATTCATCTGTTGATGGACATCTAGGTTCTTTCCATAACTTGGCTATTGTGGACATTGCTGCTATAAACATTCGGGTACACGTGCCCCTTAGGATCGCTACATTTGTATCTTTAGGGTAAATACCCAGTAGTGCAATTTCTGGGTCATAAGGTAGCTCTATTTTCAATTTTTTGAGGAACCTCCATGCTGTTTTCCAGAGTGGTTGCACCAGCTTGCATTCCCACCAACAGTGTAGGAGGGTTCCCCTTTCTCCCACACCCTCGCCAGCACCTTTCATTTCCTGACTTGTTAATTTTAGCCATTCTGACTGGTGTGAGGTGGTATCTCATTGTGGTTTTGATTTGTATTTCCCTGATGCCCAGTGATGTGGAGCACTTTTTCATATATAATTTAATATGACAATTAATTAGAAAAGATATGATGATGACTTTGTAAAAAATTATTATTTTAAGCTATAATTAACTACCTTAAATACATTTTTATCAGCTTTTTCCCCAGAAAACATGAAAGCTACCATATTTAGGAACATTAATTATATAATACTTTAATATTTGCATTAAAATAATACCTATATAGATTCCACTGTGCAGCATAAATAAGAAGCCAGTAACTTCCAAATAGGAAAGTAAATACAAGAAACATGAAGAAGGAGTAGTATCATAAGTATTGAACATTCTATCCCAAGCTTGCCTTAATTAATTTTTAAAAAAGATTGATTAATTACTAATAAAAGTGTAGAAGTACCCTTACTACCAGTTGGAAAAAAATAAGAGAAATTTGATAAAATAAGAAAATTTAAAAAATAGAACATTTTATAACTTTTACCATAAAAATTATGTATGGGGTAAATCACAAAATGGAAAGAAATATAAAATTATGTTTATTGCAATG
>RCUC01135716.1:0-71105 GCA_003697995.1 Taxidea taxus jeffersonii
TGGCCAGCAAGATGGTTTCTTTTCTTTCTTTCTTTTTATTCCTCACAATGATGCTTAGAAAACAGACAAGATGGTATTTAAAGAAATATTACAATACTGTTTCTCTTCTTCCCAACACTTGTGAGCCATTAGGACCCTTTAATCAATAGGGGAAATAGTGAGAATGTAGAGGGGCCAAAATATTACCTCTACTTTCTTAGGGTTTTTGAGCCAGGCCTGAGAAACTGCTATAAGACAGATCAATAGGAGAAAAGTATACAAACCTTTCAGTTTTATATGACATGGGAGCTCTCACAACAAAAGAAAGATCCAAAGAAATGGTAAACCTACTGGCTTTTACATTAGGTTGGGCAAAAAGGCAATTGTGGAAAAGTAAATGAACTATATGGGGAAGCTTCAGGAAGATAAGTATTATTTTAACATGGTCTATTTATATAAGATTCTCTTGGCTTTCATTCCCCATTGAAGAATGTTCCTTTTCCCCTGGTACAGGGAGGGCTTCATTCACAAGGGAGTGTTTATCTCCTGTTTTCAGGAAGAACAGGGAGATTAGAATGCCCTTCTTTGCATCTGCTGTTTTTTAAATGTCTTTAGCTCAAAATAGAACTTACGTCAAAGTGGCGTATTCTACCTCCTTTCATTCTTCCTCTTTGAAGATTCCCCCAAAAGATCCATGGTCCCAGAATCTGAGTTGGCAGATTATTCTATTTCTCAGTGATTTACTCTCTTAGTCTTGAGAACAGGTCTGTTCATTTAAACAGCTCTGTCTCAGCTCAGGAGATGGTGATGGAGGTGAGGGTAGTTCTAAGTTAGGTCACCATATGAAATGAGCAATGAGGCATTTACTGATGAGTATTTTTATAGAGATTAAAGAGAAATGAATATTAATAGTTGGAAACTTAATTTCTGAGTTCAGAGGACAGCCAGTTAAGAAGAGGTTTAGATTTTTCAAAAAGATCTCTTTATTTTTAGAGGGAGAGAGAGAGCACACATGTGCGAGCACCTGAGTAGGGGGGCAGGGAAGAAGGAGAGGGAAACAAATCCTCAAGCAGACTCCACTATGAGCACAGAGCACACACAGGGCTTGATTCCAGAATCCTGAGATCATGACCTGAGTCAAAACCAAGACTGTGATACTTAAAAGACTGAACCACCCAGGTGACCCAAGATTTCTTTATTTAAGAAGATTCATCGTGTGGTAGAAGGATGGAAGTTGTAATTTGACAAATTTCCCTATTTGTAGTTTGAAGGTCTCTCATTGCACTGGGTGTTCCAAGTGAATTTTCTGAGTGGCCTACACAAGCAGGCATGAAGTTCATTTATCTCTGATCCATTGTGGTGATTTTCTGAAGTTTATCTCAGGTCATCCAATCATTGCATACAGGACTTCGGGAAAAGGAGAGTTTTCATTCTTTGTGAATTCGAGTCAGAAGGTTGGGAGGAAAACAGGAAATGTTAGTTTGGAGAGTTGTGGAAATATACTGGAGGAAACTAGAAGAATTCAGGATCTAGACCAGTTTCTAAGTAGATAACAAAACCTCAAAGACAATGAAAAGGGCTAGAATCTTAATTGTAAGCCTATGTTACAGGTTTTCACTGAAATGCAATTTTCTCTCCCCATTTTTCTTTTTTTTTTTAAGATTTTTTTTTTTTTTTAATTTGACAGAGATCACAAGTAGGTGGAGAGGCAGGCAGAGAGAGAGGAGGAAGCAGGCTCCCTGCCAAGCAGAGAGCCTGATGCGGGGCTCGATCCCAGGACCCTCTGGTCATGACCTGAGCCGAAGGCAGAGGCTTTAACCCACTGAGCCACCCAGGTGTCCTCTCCTCATTTTTCTTAAATATAATTATAACAAGACTATTTTTTAAAAATATCTTATTTATTTATTTGAGAAAGAGAGAAACAGAGGAGAGAGTATAAAACAGAGCAAGGAAGAGTACAAGCTGGGAGCAAAGGGAGAAGCAGGCTCCCGCTGAGGGAGGAGCCAGACATGGGGCTCCATCCCAGAACCCTGGGATCATGACCTGAGCCAAAGGCAGATGCTTAACCAACTGAGCCACCTAGTCACCCCTACAGTAAGACTATTTTGTTTGTAAAATAAGTTTAGTCTCATTAAACTTGACCTGATTATTTACATAAGCAAGGAATAATAGTGATGTAACACATGGGCTCTTTGTAAGTCTGTTTGGTTGGAACTTTTTTTTTTTAAAGATTTTATTTATTTATTTGACAGAGAGCACAAGTAGGCAGAGAGGCAGACAGAGAGAGAGGAGGAAGCAGGCTCCCCGCCGAGCAGAGAGCCTGACGTGGGACTCGATCCCAGGACCCTGAGACCATGACCCGAGCCGAAGGCAGAGGCTTTAACCCACTGAGCCACCCAGGCATCCCTCTTTTGTTGGAACTTTTTTTTTTTTTAATTTACTTTTTTTTTTTTTTTTAAATTTATTTACTTGTTAGAGAGAGAGAGCACAGGCAGACAGAGTGGCAGGCAGAGGCAGAGGGAGAAGCAGGCTCCCTGCCAAGCAAGGAGCCCAATGTGGGACTCGATCCCAGGACGCTGGGATCATGACCTGAGCCGAAGGCAGCCGCTCAACCAACTGAGCCACCCAGGCATCCCTGTTGGAACTTTTAATAAGGAATTCTAGATTGAACCTTAAAAGCCATTTGAGGCTAAGAAATCAAGACAAGAATTTGCCATCAAACTTTGCCGATAGCATCCATATATTTGGGTGAAATCCTCTATTTTCAAGGTATCCAGTGGATCTTAAGATCTTGAGCCTGCTAGGAAGTAATCTTGCTTACTCACATGTAGGGCTGGGAATCCTGTAAGCAAAATGAATTGGGCTGGTATTTCAAGAGGCAGTATAAACATTGGCTCCATATAGTCAACCTTAGTTCCTTAAATGCATCTGGTCATATTATTTTTTTAAGATTTTATTTATTTATTTATTTATTTATTTGAGAGAGAGAGAGAACAGGAGGAGGTGCAGAGGGGGAAAGAATCACAAGCGGACTCTGCACTGAGTGTGGAGCCCAACTCTGGCTCGATCCCATGACTCTAAGACCATGACCTGAGCCAAAACCCAGAGCTGGATGCCCAAACGACGAGCCACCCATCTGGTTACATTTAAGTCTATGTACTGCATTGTCAAATATGACATTACAGTCAAAGTCTTGATAATATATACCCAATGTTTCCAGTTGTTGTAAAGAGAACAGAGTCTTACGAACCTATGTAAACAACTATATTATCATGAATAAGAATGTTTACCAAGAATTTCCAAATTCTGGGGGGCACCTGGATGGTTCAGGCAGTTAAGCGTCTGCCTTCGGCTCAGGTCATGATCCCAGGGTCCTGGAATCAAGCCCCATGTCAGGCTCCCTGCTAAGCAGGGGAGTCTGCATCTCTCTCTCTCTTTCTGCCCCTGTTGTGTGCTCTCTTTCTCTCTCACTCTCTCTCTCTCTCTCTCTCGGTCTCTCTCTCTCTCAAATAAATACATAAAATCTTAAAAAAAAAAGTTTCCAAATTCTGGAGGCATCAGGTAAGAAGAGAAAGATAAATATTTTAACTTTTTAAGGATTTTATTTATTTGAGAAAGAGACAGAGAGAAGGAGAACATAGGGGGAGAAGCAGATTCACCACTGAGCCAAGAGCCCAACCTGCAGCTCAATCCCAGGACCCAAGATCACAACCTGAGCTGAAGGCAGACGTCTAACCGACTGAGCCACCCAGGCACTCTGATAAATATTTTAATTTTTGCTTACAAAGGTATAGTCTATCAAATCAAGATAAGTTATAGATAGCTTAAGAAAAAGAGAAAAAGGTTTTTCTTTCTTTAAAAAGATTTTATTTATTTATTTATAGAAAACCTGTGCCAGCAGGGAAGGAGCGGAGCAGGGGGTGGGGGGGGGGAGAGAGAATCCTAAGCAGACTCTATGCTGAGCGCAGAGCCTGATGTGGGGCTTGATTCCACAATCCCAACATCATCACCTGAGTTGAAATCAAGAGTTGGATGCTTGACCAACTAAGCACCCCAAGCACTCCCAAAGGTTTTCTCAAATCTCAAAAATAAAACATTAAAGATCTAACAATGCTTTAAACAAAAAGTCATAAAATTATAACCATCCTTATCAGTTCATTCAATCTCATGTACTTGCTTTTTGTTTGCTTGAGCTTGGATTAACAGTTTTATGAATCAATCAGTTTTCCATTAGAATTCTAGAAAATCTTAAAGTTTTTTTTCTTTTTTTAAGATTCTATTTATTTATTTGAGAGAGAGCGTGAGCACAGGGTTGGGGGCAGGGCAGAGGGAGAAGGAGAAGCAGACTCCCTGCTGAGCACAGAGCCTGATGTGGGGCTCAATCCCAGAACACTGAGATCACAACTTGAGCCAAAGGCAGCCACTCCACCAACTGAAGCATCCAGGTGCCCCTCCTTTTTTTGAGAAAGAGAGAGAGGGAATGTGGCACACCAGAGGGGGATGAGAGAAGGAATCTTAAGCAGGCTCCAGGCTTAGCATAGAGCCCAACATGGGCTCCACCTTACAACCCTGAGATCATGACCTGAGCTGAGATCAAAAGTTGGACACTCAACTGACTGAGCCTCCTAGGTGCCCCAGAATTCTAGAAATTCTTATCTAGCTTAATATTATGATCTACAGTTATCAGAAACCTGTATTCTAGAGTGCTTGTCAGGGTCTTTTCAACAGATCTCCTTAAAGATGAAGCATATTTGCCTGCAGTTGATTGAAAATGCTCTCAGAGAATAATCAAGAGTAAGACAATGGTTTATTAATGACAAAACAACTTAAAAATAGCCACAGTTACAGATCTGGTGAGAGTTCACTCTTAAAAATATGATGCAATTTATAGGGACGCCTGGGTGGCTCAGTTGGTTAAGCAGCTGCCTTCAGCTCAGGTCATGATCCCAGTGTCCTGGGATTGAGTCCCACATCGGGCTCCTTGCTCGGCAGGGAGCCTGCTTCTCCCTCTGCCTCTGCCTGCCTCTCTGTCTGCCTGTGCTCTCTCTCTCTCTCTCTCTAACAAATAAATAAATCTTAAAAAAAATATATGATACAATTTATAAGAACATTTGCTTATTTTTGTAAAGTGCAATGTTTTCAAGTAATAATTAGAATTCTGACTGATTATATAGGTGGTAAGGGCAGTGACAGATTTCTAGGAATTCTGTACAATTTTAAATATTGGTAACATCTACTCATACAAATATGACCTAAAGAAAGTTAATTATCACTTTTATTTGACAATGTTTCCCATGTAATTCACATCTCAAACAAGCTATTAGTTTAATCTCTTTTTGTAAGGATAGAGAACAAATCTTTAAGATCATTTAAGGACTCTCTGAGAATTTCCAAAGTTAGCTGAAGGTCAAGAAACTCATTTTGAATTTGATTTTGGGAAATTTGTCAAAAATGTCTAAAGGTTTGGATCTTCCCTTGACATGGTACTAAGGTGGCAGCCAGCACTCTGGGTCTGTGGCCAGTTCTCGAGCTCTGTGCTCGGCTGCCCTACTTCTTCCTGTTACTGCTTTCCAGGGATAAGAGAACTAAGACCTAAGTCAAATCTCCTTTCCAAGACTGCATTCCAAATTTATTTGTTTATTTTTAATTATTTTTTCTTTTCTTTTTTTTCTATTTTGTTATGTTAGTCACCATATAGTACACCATTAGTTTTTGATGTAGTGTTCCATGATTCATTGTTTGCCTATAACACCCAGTGCTCCAAGCAATCCATGTCCTCCTTAATACCCATTACCAGGCTCACCCATTCCTGAACCCCTTCCCTCTAAAACCCTCAGTTTGTTTCCCAGAGTCCATAGTCTCTCATGGTTGGTGTCCCACTCTGATTTCCTCCCCTTCATTTTTCTCTTCCTTAATGTCCTCCATGTATTTTCTTATGTTCCACAAATAAGTGAAACCATATGACAATTGTCTTTCTCTGTTTGATTTGTTGCACTCAGCATAATCTCCTCTAGTCCCACCCATGTTGATACAAAAGTTGGGTATTCATCTTTTCTGATGGCTAAGTAATATTCAATTGTGTATATGGACCACATATTCTTTTTTTTTAAGATTTTATTTATTTATTTGTCAGAGAGAGAGAGAGAGCGCGCACAGGCAGACAGAGTGGCGGCAGAGGCAGAAGCAGGCTCCCCGCTGAGCAAGGAGCCCGATGTGGGACTCGATCCCAGGACGCTGGGATCATGACCCAAGCCGAAGGCAGCCACCTAACCAATGGAGCCACCCAGGCATCCCAAAGGACCACATCATCTTCTTTATCCATTTGTCTGCTGAAGGGCATTTTGGCTCTTTCCACAGTTTGGCTACTGCGGACATTGGTGCTATGAACATTGGGGTGCATATGGCCTTTCTTTTCACTATATCTGTATCTTTGTTTATTTTTAGGACAGAGTGTAAGTCAGGGAGGGGTGAGGGAGAAGTAGCGGAAGAGAATCTCAAGTAGGCTCCCCGCTGAGTACAGAATCCAAGGTGGGACTCAATCTCTCAACACTGAGATCATGACCTGGGCTGAAATCAAGAGTCAGATGCATAACTGACTGAGCCACCCAGGTGCCCCAAAGGAAAGTCTTAGTTACCACTGTTATTTTTATAGACAACATTACAAATTTATTGGCATATAATGAGGTGATCCAAAATCCTAAGATGCAGGAATGATTGTAGAGTACTAAGGAGTTAATGAAAATTTTGTTATATGTTTAGATTTTGTGATATTTATGTGGTCATATTTTAAAATTTATAATTTTTTTGTGATTTTTGTTTAAAACACTTGATTAAGTAGTATCCCAATGACAAAATACTTAGTTATCCATCTAATTAAAGTGACCATTAAAAGGTTTTACATGTGAATATGGAAAGTCACATAATTGTAAAATTGTAAAAAAAAATAAGAAAAAAACATCAGCTTCTTTAAGATTGAATACTCAGTTTTCCCAAGTAATCAAAGATCTAATAAAGACAATGTGAAGCACAGGAAATTACTTTGATAAGACAGAATCTTTATCTCCTTGGCAGATGATATAAAAAGTAAAGAAAAACCTTTAATAATCTCTTATTAAAAGCAGACCAATAATCTAAGAAACTTTCATTTTAATGGGGAGAAAATTAAACTTATTTTGTGTTAGTATATTATTAAGCTCATTTTTTTAAAAGATTTTATTTATTTATTTGACAGAGTGAGAGACAGAGAGAGAGAGGGAGAGAGAGCAAGCAAGCCCAGGCGAACAGAGTGGCAGGCAGAGGCAGAGGGAGAAGCAGGCTCACTGCTGAGCAAGGAGCCCAATGTGGGACTCGATCCCAAGATGCTGGGATCATGACCTAAGCTGAAGGCAGCCGCTTAACCAACTGAGACACCCAGGCGTCCCTTGAGCTCGTTTTTTAAAAGTCTGATAATTTATCCATTTAATTTTGGCCAGCTTTGACCTTGCAACATAAAATTTCTTTTCCACAAACCTGCAATTTTCTACATCTGTTAAGATTTTGTCTTATTCCTTTCCTCTTTCTTATTCTGGAACATTCAATCATTTTGCTTAAAGACAAAATTACTTCCTTTTTCCCTAACAAAAACACATCATCGTATACTCTTTATATAATAACACATCCAATTCTTCTTTATACTTTGTACACAAAGTTTTTTTTCTTTACCATTTTTAAGTTTTATTTTCATATATAGATTGTAAATATTATTATTTTGAATATTTTATTTATTTATTTGACAGAGATCACAAGTAGGCAGAGAGGCAGGCAGAGAAAGAGGAAGGGAAGCAGGCTCCCTGCTGAATAGAGAGCCCGATGTGGGGTTCAATGCGGGACTTGATCCCAGGACCCCGGGATCATGACCTGAGCCTAAGGCAGTCTTAACCCACTGAGCCACCCAGGTGCCCCTATAAATATTATTGATTACAAATTTTAACCACTTAGTAACCTTTATTTTCTAGTGAAAATTAGGAAGCAGGCAATTGTGAACTATTATATATGTTAACATCTTCTAGTAGGTTAGTAAATTTATGACTACATAATTATAAATATTTATAAATTTTAAAGACTTAGACTTTTTCATAGTACAGTTTCTTAATGTGGTAAAAGATATGCTTACTAACAGACCCAAATAGAATAGAATTGAAAGGCCAGGGACGCTTGGGTGGCTCAGTTGGTTACGCAGCTGCCTTCAGCTCAGGTCATGATCCCGGCGTCCTGGGATCGAGTCCGCATCGGGCTTCTTGCTCAGCGGGGAGCCTGCTTCTCCTTCTGCCTCTGCCTGCCACTCTGTCTGCCTGTGCTCACTCTCTCTGACAAATAAATAAATCTTTAAAAAAAAAAAAAGAATTGAAAGGCCAAAAGCAGATAAATTTATAGTTAGCAATTAATCTTTTAGTGTATTATCTTATTTAAATATTCAGTAAATATCCATCATTTAATTTAACTTAACATAACTTTAAGGTTTCAAGTTTCCTAAAAGATTTTGGAAACTTATTTTTAAGTAGACATAATACTTTGTTTAATGAAACAAAGGTAGCATAATCTTAAGTTACTCTTCTTTGGATAATCACAGGAGAGAAAACATATGGCTCTCTCCAAACTTTTATTTTTATACTGCTGTGTTTTACATACATGAGGCAATTTATTTTTATTGTACATCTTGTTTTTAAACTGAATTTTATTTAAACTCAGTAATAGTCTTAAGCATCTAGTAGAGGTAAACTCATTTGACTAGTAAACCTAAGATGAAAAAGTTGTATCTCTTCATTATATTCAATGTTTACAACTCTGAAGACAAGATTGTTTTTATTAAACCAACAAACTTTAAGCTAGCTTTAATTTACCAAAGATTGTCCTAGATCTTGTGAACTTGAAAAACATTTAGGTTAGTTTCTATATTTCTGAGAGTTTTAGGAATACTTAATTTATGTAAGTGCTCATTTTTTTAAACTGGTTAAATATAGCTCTTTTACAATGTAATTTTGGCAATATCATATGAAAGTAGAAAAATAACACATTACAAAATATATATACCTAGATTTATACAGACATACAAAAAGAGATCTTAGAGTTTCCATTTTAAATCTCATTTATGAGTTGGATATTAATTCAGAAACAAAATTTTCTAACTTATGTAAGAGTGATCTTTGCCTTATTATTTTTCATTTCAATTCGATCTTCTTACAGGTAACAATAGGACATTTGTTTAAGATGAGAACTCTCTAAAAAAAATCCTTTTAAATAGGGGTGACTGGGTGGCTCAGTCAGTTAAGCAACTGACTCTTCATTTCGGCTTAGGTCATGATCTCAGGGTCCTGGGATCAAGCCCTGCGTGAGGCTCTGCTGGGCGTGGAGCTTCCTTGGGATTCTTTCCCTCTCCCTCCAGCCACCCACCCCCACAGCTTGCACATGCAAACGCTCTCCCTCTCTCTCAAAAAAAAAAAAAAAATCCTTTTAATTATAAAGTCCAAATATTCAAAAGTATACCTTCTTTTTAAAATGAAGTAAAACTGACATACAATGTTATATTTTAGTTTCAGGTGTCCAACTATTGATTCAACAATTCTATACATTATGCAGTACTCACCATGATATATGTAGTTACCATCTGTCATATAATGTTATTACAAAATCCCCTATGCTGTACTTTTCATCACCATGACTTATTATGTATAATAACTGGAAATTTCTACCTCTTAATCCCCTCTATTTTGCCATTCCCCACAACCCCTCTGGTAACCCATTGGTTCTCTGTATTGAACAGTCTGTTCATAAGTTTTGTTTTCTAGGTTCACATATAAGTTAAGTCATACGGTATTATTTTTCTCTGTCTGACTTATTTCAGAAAATATACCTATTTGAACTGTGACTCAAAAACAAAATGCCTTCTTATGGCTTAAAATAAAAAAGCCTTTTATGGTTTAACCACAGACACTGGAGGAGTCCCCAAAGACAGTGCACCCTCCCAACCCAGATCCAGTTACATTCATTCCCAGAGTTAGCCTAAGAGTGCAAAGACTTTCATTGTCACAGGTGTTAAGAACAGTGTTTGTGAAACTAGTGTCTCTAGTTATTTATGGGAAGATGAGATGCCTCCAGCTATAGACCAGCTTATCTTTGGTCCTGGGTGGGGGATATCAGGATGAGAGTTTCTTAACACTATGAACACAATGAAGACAATGAGACAAGAAAGGTCCTTCATGGACTGGGACTCTCTCATTAAGACAAACTTCCTTAAGGCTTGGTAATGTTGGACAAAGAGAATGCTGCTTGTCGTTTTGTGTCTTGGGTTTCCAGCCTGTTTGTCTGTCCCTGACACAAAACAACACTTGTACCCTCCGGGTGATGGAGATCCAAAGCCAAATTCTCAAGACATAAAATAGTATGCTCTGATTCTTCTTCCCCTTAAGATAAACACCACAAAAGACATGTAAGGAAAACAAAGACTAGGAGGCTATGGATTATACCAGTTGGTACCCAGAACCAAATTTACAAGAGTCACAATTCAAAGAACTAATTTTGACAAATGTTTTTCTCCTGTCAGTCTATATTTAGAAAGAAAAAGATACAGGGAGACTCTTACTGTTCTCCTTTTGGCTGGGTCTGCAGGCAGAAATCTAAGATACTGATATGGTAAGGAGCTTACCTTCTGCTGGTTTTTTGTCAGATGTCCCAGGATCTCTTAATGTCACAGTCACTAACATCCCATCATTATCACCAGAAATTGTAGGGGAGGCAATATCTTACCTCTATCTTCTCAGGGTTTTTCAGCTGATCCTGAGAATTAAACAGATATAAGACAGATTAACATGAGAAAAGCACACAAATTTATGTTTTCTGTGACGCAGGAGCTCTCATAAGGAAGAACTAAAGAAATGGCAAAACCTACAGGCTTTTATATCAGGTTGAACAAAGAAAGGCAATTATGGAAAGGTATCTAGACTACATGGGGAGGCCATAGGGATTATTTTTAACATGGTCTACTTATACAGGATTCTCTTGGTTTTGATTTCCTGTTGAAGAATGTTCCTTATCCCCTGGTACAGGGAGGGTATCTTTCACAACGGAGTGTTTGTCTCCTGTTTTCAGGAAGATCGGGGAAGATTAGAATGCCCCCCTTTTTTGTGTGTGTCTGCTGTTTTTAAAGTGCTTTTCACTCAAAAATAGTCCTTATGCCAAAGTGGCATATTTGGGGCTGGCGTATGCTGTCGCCCTTCAAGAACCAAAAAGTCAAGAGTAGGATACAGGAATGATTTAGAAGGGCCATGAACACATCAGCTACAATTTTGCTTCACCTAGATTGAAGTTGTTGAATAACTGAGGGTCAGATGATTCACTTCCATGTGAAAACTAAACTCACAGATTTCTGAAAGACTCAGAACAAACAAGTAGCATTGTTTCAACCTCCTTTTATAGACGGGGAAATGAAGCTACAAGGACCTGTGTGTACTTGTTCTGACTGGCAATAGAGAAATAGTGGAA
Source organism: Taxidea taxus jeffersonii (assembly GCA_003697995.1). NCBI lineage: Eukaryota > Metazoa > Chordata > Mammalia > Carnivora > Mustelidae > Taxidea > Taxidea taxus. The sequence goes on from RCUC01135716.1 coordinate 11,497, forward strand.
ATGTTAGAAAACCTGGTAAAATTGCTCCCCCCCACCTTAATAACAGGCTTTAAAATATGTTTAAAGTAGATGGATTCTGAATGTCATAATGGAGTACAGGGCAAGGTAGAGATGACCAAATGATTTGCAGAGAATAACCGCCCTCACTAGAAATTTATCTCTCTTGAGAACAGGGGCCTAAAACTCTTTCCAGGCTATGAAAGTGAGCATCTCTGATGCATTCTAGATGGTTGTGATGGGTTCTCCATCATAACTACAAAGGAAGTTGTGTTCAACTTTAGTTTTGTCAACATGAGTATTTTTAATGTAAAAGAGTTACTCTTAAATAGTTCACATTCTCCCTTGTCATGAAATCTGCAAAGATAAAGCATGGTAAAAATAATTACTAATTCTAGGAGGTCCATGAGAGATATATGTAAGATTCCATGCTACTCATTGTGGGGGACACAAAGATGATAAGGACAAGATAAAATTTGACCTTGTTTTGGAGATGGCAAATGTTGGCTTGGTAGAAAGACTATGGGGTTTGCCATCAAACAGATCCCACTTTTGTCACCTAACAGCTGTGTGATACTGGGCAAGCTACTTGTCTCACAGAGTTTCAGTTTTCCCATCTATGAAATTCAGATGAATAGATGAATACTTGTACAGGATTGTTGGGAAAATAAGAGTGAAGAACCTCATCAGAACCATTTAATAATGGGATGCCTGGATGGCTCAGTTGGTTAAGCATCTGCCTTTGGTTCAGGTCATGATCCCAGACTCCTGGGATTGAGTACCACATCGGGCTCCTTGGCTTGGCAGAAGACTGCTTCTCTCTATTGCCTGCTGCTCCCCCTGCTTATGTCCCCACCCCATAAATAAATGAATAAGATATAAAAAAAAAAGAACTCTTTAGTAAGACATTGGCAGAAAAGTATGTGAGTTAAAAAATGACACAAGGCATAAGATAAGTGTTTCCTCAGAGCAAGAAGGAGTGTTTATATAAAAAAATTACTCCAAGGGACACCTGGGTGGCTCAGTGGGTTGAGCCGCTGCTTTCGGCTCGGGTCATGATCCCGGGGTCCTGGGATCGAGTCCCACATCAGACTCTCTGCTCAGCGGGGAGCCTGCTTCTCCCCTCCCCTCTCTGCCTGCCTCTCTGCCTACTTGTGTGATCTCTGTCTGTCAAATAAATAAATAAAATCTTTAAAAAAAAATTAAAGCTTCACCTTATTTTTTGTTTTTAAAATAGTTACAAAATCCCAAGGGAGTCATAATAGCTATAACAACATTATGTAGAGCCTATGTGTTTCTGGTGTTTATTCCTATATATTTTCTTAGAAATATGTGGTATTTCTCTTTAGGTTGTCAACTATCTATGAATAGGTGTAAATTATTTTTGCTTGGTGGAATTTACCTTTATTTACAGAACTGTGTTCTATAGCAAGGATCAAAAGCACATACAGGTATATCATATTCGGTTACAATGCAGTTGATTCCAATATATGGCAGCCCAATCTTCAGGGCTCTTGCTGCAAGATGGAGAAAGCGCTTGAATGAATGAATACTTTCTTTGGTGTTACAACACTACTACATACAGGTTTTTTACTCTGCAAAATCCTTCATTGCCTTTTGTGGAGACTATTACTGTTTGTAGATACAGGAATTCTTTTAATTCACTTAAGAATGATGGTACACTGGGGCACCTGGGTGGCTCAGTGGGTTAAGCCTCTGCCTTGGGCTCAGGTCATGGTCTCAGGGTCCTGGGATCAAGCCCGGCATCTGGCTCTGCTCAGCAGGGAGCCTGCTTCCCCCTCTCTCTCTGCCTGCCTCTCTGCCTACTTGTGATCTCTCAGTCTCTCTGTTAAATAAATAAATAAAATCTTAAAAAGAAAAAAAAGAATGACGGTACACTGAGGAACACTAGTCAATAAAACAACATGCCCTCCCCATAAGTTTGTACCATCTTAGAGAGTGAACCACTGTTTTAATTTTAGGTCCTCCTCCAGAAAGCCCATCTTGGTCAGGGTGGGGGGGTAGGTTGTGGAGAGATGTCTCTGCTGGAGGTGCATGTTACATACACATTGACTTGAATCAAATGAGATGTCTTTATGCTCTCAATCCTAATGTTATTTTAGAAAATCATAACATATTAAGCAATTACTTAGTTTTTTCATGTGGTTTCCTAAGAACTAAGTAATAGCATTTTTAATGTAACTATTTGAAAAAAAATAACGTTTGCACAAAAATGTAAAAATCTGCAATGAAAGTATTCTCCAGAAATAATGTCTAATTGTGCATGCTGATAAATCTCAGCAGTGGTTTACATAGTTCTGGTCTCCTGAGAATATGCCCCTAAATTACCTAAGCATTTAGGTAGTTAGATAGCTGGCATTTAAATCATTATTGTTTTAATATGTATTTCCTCATCCTGAATTACATTGGAAGGATCCATTTATGTCTGTCTTCCTATTACACCTTATGCTCTTTGGAAAAAATACTTTTACCTAATCGTATGCCTAGTTCAGGGACAAGTACTTTAAACAAAGGCATTTATCTGAACTGAACAACTTAATGACTAAATTAACAAATATGAATCATGTAGTCTACATTTTTATAAATTTTTTTTATTTTTTGAAGATTTTATTTATTTGACAGAGAGAGCACAAGTAGGCAAAGCAGCAGACAGAGGGAGAGGGAGAAGCAAACGCTTCACTGAGCAGGAAGCCCCACAGAGGGCTGGATCCCAGAACCCTGGGATCATGACCTGAGTGGAAGGCAGATGCTTAAGGGACTGAGCCACCTAGATGCCCCTGAATCATGTAATCTTCAATTCTTTTGCTGCTGGTGCTCTTTCACAGGCTAGAATTTGACCCAGGGTTCTAATGTGTTTTGGAAAGTTTACCACTGACCCATTAATAACAAGTATTTCACCTGGCCTTGGCTATTTCAGAATTCTTCTATTGGACTGGATTCCAGGCAGGAATGACTGTGCATGGTGCTGGACTGTCAGCTCCACCAGGGCAGAAGCTATGGTATATCTATATCTGTATTTATTGATATCTACCATATATATTTATTATTTATATATTATTATATTTATGTTATTATATCACATTTATACATTATTTATATGTATTATATATATTTGTTAATTATTTTTAGAAGCTATGGTATTTAAAGTTTCCTGGGTTCAGAACTTAGAACTTAGGTCAGCCACGAGGTAGGCAGCTCACCAGACTTTTGTAGTTTCCAACTGGGTGCAGTCCCACTAAGAGGGCCAGGCACTGAAACAAGCTCTAAATCCTCAAAGAAAAATCGGTCTGAATCATCTTAGCTGATCCTTGAGTGTCAACCCCTGTGCGCTAATCACTGTGCCAAGAGCTTTCACTGGGTTAAATTCTCACAATCCTTTTCTTTTTCTTCCTATGGTTTGCAGTTTTTGAATGACAGGCAGCTAAATCCTGGTGAGAGTGTTTGTACCACGGGAGTCTCACAGAGCCTAAGGTTACAGTAATGTTATTACAGACTTATTCTTACAATCCTTTTAGTTTAAAATTTGAGATATTATTCAATATCATATATTAAAGTGCTTGAGTGTACTAATATTAACTGTATGGCTTGATAAATTTTTACAGGTGGATACCAACTAGATCAAGAGACAGAACGTTTCCAGCTGCCAGTGGGTTCCCTCGTGCCCCTTCTTCCATCCCCGAGATAACCATTATTCTAACTTTTCTCACCATCCGTAAGTTTTGTACGAAATTATTGTATTTCGACTGGTCCGCGCCGCTGGACGAGACGCACGCTCGGCTTCCTCCCTAAAAAGCATCCCGCCGCGGTTCCAGGAGTCCACAGAGCCGGGGCCCCCCTCCCACCGACCCAGCGCCGGACCCCACGTAGGCGCTGCGGGAGCACGCCACAATGGCTGCCCGCGCTCGCCCGCGCCGGCCTCGCAGCATTCTCCCACCTTTCCAGTGGGTACCCCTCCCGCGCGACGAGCCAGCCGGGTGTGGCCCTGGGCGCCACCCGCCGGAACCCCAGCGGCCAAGCGGGCGCTCCTGAGCCCGGGATGTGGGGCGCGCGCCCATTGGTTGAACTTGCCCCCGTGGACCGGCCGGCCGCAGAGCCCGCCTCCCAGCCCTCTCTCGGCGCTCCCATTGGCAGTTCGCGTCCTCCACCCCCCGACCCTCGCGCCTGCTCCCGCCCCCAGCCGGCCGTGATGGAAACGGGATTGGGGAGGGTGGGAGGCCGAAGCGAGGAGGAGGGGGTGAGCTTTCCTCCCGGTAAGGGGGCGCTTGAGACAAGACAGGCCAATCAGGACAAGACGTGGAAAAGAGGCGCCGCGCCAGCCAGTCACATCGCGAGGTCCGGGTCGGGGAGGCTGACGCGAGTGGCACAGCCAATGGGCGTGCCACTACCCGTCCGCTCTTCAGCAGCCGGTCGGGGGTGGTGGAGGAGCGAGTGAGGAGAGCGCGACGGCGGCGGCGGAGCCATCGCTGGACGGCCAGGGGGAAAGCGAGGCCCGAGCCTCTGCGTCTCGGTGAGAGGCGGCGACTACCGGGCGAGGGGAGGCCGGGCTGCTGGCCGCTCCTCGCCTGGTCCCAGCCGTGGCCGCGGGAGCTGGGGCGGCAGGCCGCCAGAGGCGGAGGCGACACCCGCCGCCCCGCCCCCGCCCCCACCCTGGGCCGCCCGGAGCCGGGGGCGCCCGCCTCTGCCTGGATGGTCTGTGCGCCGCTGGGCCGGGGCCGCCGCCCTACGGAGGGCCGGGCGGGCGAGCGGGGACGCAGGGAGGGGCCTGGTTTGCAGCCGCGGAGCCTTGGGGGCTCCGCCTGGTGTGGGGAGGCCGCGGAGAGGTGGTGAAGGTGGGGCGGGGTACTTAACGGAGGAGCGAGCTCGTGTGCCCCGGGGCGGCAGTCGGAGGAGGCGGCGTGTGATTGAAAGAATTTCTGGTCTGAGGGGGAAGAAAGTGATGGGGAAAGGGTGATGCTCAGAAAAGGGTGCCCGGGGTGAAGGTGCGGAGCCGGGGAATGTGGCTGGCCTTTTGGAAGTAGGCACTGATGGAGTGTGGGGGGAGATCAGCTGGGAGTGAAGGGAGGGGAGGGTTTTGAAGGTTAAGATCTCTGGACAAATGAGGACGAGTGGATTTGGAGTGAGAGGAACCTACTCAAACCGGAAGGTGACTGAGAGAAGATTTTAGATGAGGTGTGGCTGGAAGCTGTTTGACTAGAAGGCGTTAGGTACCCAGTTAGGAGAAAGTGTACAAGTTGCCGACCGTCGGCAGCAGAAGGGTGTGGATCTTTTATGACTAAGTGAGCAAGAATAACTGTTCCTTTTGGGAGAGGCTGGAGAGCCGAGTGTTCCAGGTAGGATTCAGTCAGCCAGGTTCATAGATTCATACACTACTCCTGAGGGCTAAGCCCTCCACTTAACTCTCACTACTGAGGCTGATTGTGTCTCCCTTCTGAACCACCCCGTTAGTTCCATCTCATTGTTTTGCCGCAGCAGCACACACACCCTCTCAAAAAGCAGATATTGTTTGTTTTTCATGGATGGCAATGAGGAATCACCTGATTCTTTGTCTTAAAAAAATTAGAGTCTGTTGGTTTAAAGGCAGCATCAGAAGGTAGTTACAGAAAATGTGCCCTGTAGGGGAGTTTCTCACCTATTTTGTTGGACATACCATAAAAATGATGCAAGATCTCTGAGAGTAACACAGTGAAAATTAACATGTAAGTACAGTTCTGTTACTGTAAGATCAACCACTTTGATGCAGTAGAATTTGATTATGTATCATACTTGTTGGGAAGTTTTTTTAGTCTTGGGAAGAGCGTTATAGCTAAATAGGTTCAAAGTTTTCACTTAGAAGAAAGAAAGACGTGGTAATGTGTATTATCACTGCTGTTGCCTCTCTGTTTAAATCTTTAGAGGAGTTTTTAGGAAGGTGGAGAGGGTCTGGACTGGGAGTGTGTGGCGTAAGGAGGAACTGTTTGTGGAGACTGTTGGAAAAGATGAAAAAAAAAGTTTTTATTTGTGGGGTGTGGGCAGAGGTTGAGGGCAGAGAAGAAGTAGTAGAAACAAAAGTGTCCCACTACACATTTTCAGTGGATTTAAATGGGAGGTGCTGATAGGCATCGAGATGTAATTTCTGCTTGAGGATAGTACAAAAGGATTGTGAAGAGTTAAACATTTCTTGACAAACATAGAGTGCAGAGGACAGAAACCAAAGAGGGCATATGTTTTATAGGATATTTCCTTAGCCAGATCACCAAAGCATCATAGTTAATGGACCATTCTTTTCTAAGAGGTAGAAATAATTTTGTGGAAGTAATTTCTTGGTGCTATTCACTGATCGCATTTTACCCTTAGTATAACAATACCCAAGTGCTGAGGCGACTCAGAGCAGAGAACTAATCCAAGTGGTGTGGAGTTAATCAGGGAAAGTTTCCAGGAAGAGGTTAGTTTTGAGACATCTTTAGAACTAGGAGTTTGGGTATGTATTATTGGAAGACATGAAGATGACATTCCAGTAGTTTGGACATGCTATCAGCAACTTTGGACAAGAATGACACATTAAAAATGGTCTTAAAGAGGATGGAATATTTGAATGAAGATACAAGAGTGTGGAGATCAATTGAGTCTATGGTTGTAGTTTAGTTGAAAAACAATGGTTCCGTCTTGTGTCTAGGAGAGAAGAATTAGAATAGTTAATGATGGATTGGAGACAGGCAGTAAGGGAAAGAGCACAAAAATATTTTTTGATATTTGTGATAAGAAAATATGTTGACAGTAAGTTGGGTTATTGAGAGGTAGATTTGGTGTTCAACCATAAAACAATCAGAAACATTTTTGAGTCCTGTACTAAATTATATTGATAACAGTAGCAAAATTTATTGGGTTCCACTTTGTGCCAGACACTGTTTTGAGCTATTCGAGCATCATCTTTCTTTGATTATCGCTGTTTTATAGATGAGGGAACTGAGATTCAGAGAGATTTAATTTGCCCAACGCCACACAACTAATAGGTGGCAGGTCAGGATTGACAAAGTCAGTAAATACTAATTGAGCCTAAGCTTCCTGCCAGGCACTGTGTTAAATGCTGGAGGGTTGAAGTGGACAAGCAAATCCAAAGGTCAGGCTGGAGCCATTTTTTTGGAGGTTGTCAGGAATTAATAGAAGAAAACCAGTGAAGGAGGAGAAAAAGATGAGTTGGAAAGACTCTTGTAGATACTGAGGAATATATTGTTTTGGAAAACTTAGGATAGAAACAGCTTTAAGAAAGAGGAAGTAGTTAACAACAAAATATGTAGCTGAGAGACTCAGAAGAACAGATTGAGAAGAAACCGGGAGTTAGGTCAGGAAAAAACTTGTGTGAATTTAGTCTTAAAAACTAGAATTAAGATAATAAGGTATAGGCAGATAGTTACTCATGTTTAGTGGCAAGTGCTCTATACATAGTTAAAATATGATGGCAGTTACAGTCAAATTCATAGGAAAGATGTTGGTATGTCCCTTTCTAAAATTTTAATCTTTGGCTGCTGAGATCATGGGTGTTTTAAAAAAGCCCATACTCTTTGTATTTTCCAAGTTCAAAAAAACAAGCATTACTTTTATAGTTATTTGGGGAGAAAATCATTCTACTGAAACGAGCTAATAGGGAATATGTAGGTGGGCTTCTCTGCATTATGTTTGGGGAAGGGGAAAAGATGGTCTTATTTCAATGTATATTGCTGCATATGAGATACCTGGGTAGGTACATTCCTGTCTTAGAAATGACCAGACACATCCTGAAACTGTATATACTGAAAGATGGCATTTGCTTAATCTGAGGGATCAGGTTACTAAATCACCTTGAAGCATGGAGATCTGGTCTTGGTTTTTCTGAACATTGTTTTTTTAGGGTTTAATAAATGAATTTAAGGTTAAACAAATGCATACCACTCATTCGATTGAGTCATTTTAACTGTGTCTTTTGGATTTTATACCCTTCTTTCTTCCCACACATTGGTTCTGTAGTTCCTCTCTTACTGGGTTTGTAATGGGCTTACAGTTTCAGTTCAGTAAGATGATATGAAAGTGCTGAATTTACATATAAGTAATTTAACTTAAAATTTGTCATTGTTTTCTATTCCCAATTTGAAGAAGAAAAGAGACAAATTTCAAGACAATGAAATAAGCTTCTCTAATCAAATAATTATTCAAAAGCTAACTAGTAGGATTTGCCTTAGGATCAGTACAGTTTCATTCCAGTCTCTAAAATGGAGATGGAAGAATCTTGTAAGTCAAGAATAGGATCTAATTTTTAGTTTAATTTGGCCCATAGGGATTGTGGGAGGAAGCTTATTTCATCTAGGTACTGTACTATGTTCCTTAAATAAATTATTACATTTAGTTCTCATACAATTCTCCAAGGTGGAGAACCTCTTATAGATGAGAGAGAATGAGGCTCAGAGAAATTAGTAAGTAAATTTCCAAATGTTGGAGAGGTAGAACAGAACTGAGATTGAAACCTTGCTTTGTGGAAAGCCAGAATTCAGGCATATGAGATAAAAGGCAAGAAAGACTTGTTTATATTATTTACAATTGAAAAAAATGCCACATAGCCTTAGGTGTTTAGTAACTTTGTTACCTTAGAAGATGGCACTGTTGCTCTTTGTATTTGCTTTATGACACTGGCTCTTAAATGATGGTGATTATTATGTGTCTTTTAAGGGCGCATTGTATTACCTTTAGAGGGGTATGTTTTCACATTTTAGTATTTTTTAAAATGAAGATGTAATTCAGTGTCTTTTTTTTTTTTAAATTTATTTATTTGACAGACAGAGATCACACAAGTAGGCAGAGAGGCAGGCAGAGAGGGGAGGGGAGAAGCAGGCTCCCTGCCGAGCAGAGAGCCCGATGCGGGACTCGATCCCAGGACCCTGGGATCATGACCCGAGCCGAAGGCAGCGGCTTAACCCACTGAGCCACCCAGGCGTCCCAATTCAGTGTTTTTTTGAAAATGCTTATGAAATGGGTACTTTGTCTTTTTTTTTAATTTGAAGATCTAATTCTCTTTATTAAATGATTCATGAATTGGACAGCACCCCATCTAGTAAGTAGAGAGGCACTCCCAAATGGCTACTATATCTTAAAGTCAAATGTGTGTCTCAGAATTGAGGAAGTGTGGTATATGCATATAGTCTGCATGTACAGTGCCTTAGGAGTTTGTTGTGTGCATTTTCTTTCCAGCTCCTACCTTTACTTAGTCTATTACCTTTTTTTTTTTTTTTTTTTGGTGTAGTATAATAGAGAACTGAAGTATATATTAATAATAGTCATTCTCTTTAGGTAGTGAATATTATAGTGTAGAAGAAAGTACTTTGATGTGGAAAATTAACATTGCACTGTGAATCAGCAGTTCTGAGTTTCAATTTTGGTTTTGCTAGTAAGGTGATGTGTCCCTTGAGGCAAGTCACTTCCCCTCTGAGCTTTAGTTTTCTCATCTCTAAAATGGAGTTGGGAGGGGAACTTAAAGACTTGTCCAGCTTGAACAAACTGTATGCTCTCTCTTTAAAAATGTAGATGCCTTAAATCCTCCTTAAAAACTGTATTTATTAGCTGGGGCGCTTGGGTGGCTCAGTTGGTTAAAGCCGCTGCCTTTGGCTCAGGTCATGATCCCAGGGTCATGGGATTGAGCCCCATATCAGGCTCTCTGCTCTGCGGACAGCCTGCTTCCTCCTCTCTCTCTGCCTCTCTGCCCACTTGTGATCTCTGTCAAATAAATAAACAAAATCTTAAAAAAAAAACAACCCAAAAAACTGTATTTATTAGCTTTCTGCTATTTTTTTCTTTGTCTTCATCTCTTTGCCTTCTTTCTGTGGATCCTCGAGAATACTATCAGATCCAATGTATTAGAGAGGATGTGTTATTTTTGATAGCGTGCATTTACTAATACAGGATATTTGAGAAAGTAGGTACTTAGTAAGTAGTTAACAAATGAATATATGTTTTATTTGAGTTTTATAAAAGGACCATTTAAATAAAATACCATATAGAAGCTGTTAAGGTTTCTTTGAAAGGTAGTTCTGTCTAAATAATGAAATGTGTTTCGTGAAGTAAATTTATCTGCTCTCTATGGAGCAGGTGTCTACAGAAGAAGACTACTGGACCTGTCTTTTGAGAAATTCTCTGTTCTAGTAGGAGAAGGAATCTCCTTTGAACTTTGTATTATGGAAAGTTGCCAACATAAAATGACATCACTAACTTTTTAGCACTTACAAACCTGTGGTTAATCTTAACTCATCTCTACCTCCACCCACTTGCCCCTTTTTTATTTTGAAGCAAATCCCTAAACATTTTTACCAGGTACTACCATACAGCAGATGAATGTGACAATAGACACTAAGCTAAGTGAAGTAGAAATTGTTCATTTAATTATTTTTGAGAGATGTGTTATACTGTGCTAGGCAAGAGAAATTAGATATAATAATCTACTGTAGGACGGGGTTAATGAGTTGGATATACTTAATATACATATATAAAACAATATAGCAACATGAGATTATATACCAAAATTGATGATATATATTTTATTTTATTTTTTAAAGATTTTTATTTATTTATTTGACAGACAGAGATCACAAGTAGACAGAGAGGCAGGCAGAGAGAGAGAGGATGGGAAACAGGCTCCCTGCTGAGCAGAGAGCCTGACTCAGGGCTCAATCCCAGGACCCTGGGATCATGACCTGAGCCGAAGGCAGAGGCTTTAACCCACTGAGCCACCCAGGCGCCCCTGTGATATATATTTTAAATGAGAGATGACATTATTTCTGAATGAAAGGATTTAGATGGGGAAAAAGAATATTAAGGGGTACAATGAGATGATCATATGGAGAAAACATATAGTTAGAGAAAAATCTAACTTTAGGGGCACCTGGGTGGCTCAGTCGTTAAGTGGCTGCCTTTGGCTCAGGTCATGATCCTGGGGTCCTGGGATTGAGCCCTGCATCGGGCTCCCTGCTCAGTGGGAAGCCTGCTTTTCCCTTTCCCACTCCCCCTGCTTGTGTTCCCTCTCTGTCACTGTCTCTCTCTCTCTGTCAAATAAATAAATAAGTAATCTTCAAAAGAAGAAAAATCTGGGGCACCTGGTTGGCTCACTGGGTTAAGCCTCTGCCTTCCACACAGGTCATGGTCTCAGGGTCCTGGGATCCAGCCCTGCATCATCGGGCTCTCTGCTCAGCGGGATGCCTGCTCCCCCCCCCCCCCCCCCCCCCCCGCCTATCTGCCTACTTGTGATCTCTCTCTGTGTTAAATAAATAAAAATCTTAAAAAGAAAAATCTAACTTTAGCTCCATAGAAAGTTTTATCTAAATCTGTATCTGTCTTTTAGACCCGTACAGCATATTATTGACATACTTTGATCTTAAATCAATATTTGAAAAAAGCCAGTTTCTGTGTTACAGTTTAAGACACACTTCTTTATGACTGTCACTGTCTGTGGTGAATTATTTGGCACATTTCCTTAAAAACCCTTCTAAATATATTAGTACCACATGTATTCATGGATCCCTTTTGTCTAGAATGTTTGTGTGTGCCACCAGCTTTCAAATATAAATCATTTTGAGATCTTAAATGGTGGTGTGTATGTGTGTTTAAATGTTAACTGTTAGACAATTTTTTTTAAAGATTTTATTTATTTATTTCACAGACAGAGATCACAAGTAGGCAGAGGCAGGCGGGGGGGGGGGGGGAGCACGCTCCCCGCTAAGCAGAAAGCCCAATGTGGGACTTGATCCCAGGACTCTGGGATCATGACCTGAGCTGAAGGCAGAGGCTTTAACCCACTGAGCCACCCAGGCGCCCCACTGTTAGACAATTTTAAGATTAGTTTGAAATACATAGTTTAGGGATGCCTGGGTGGCTCAGTTGGTTAAGTGGCTGCCTTCCTCTCAGGTCATGATCTCAGCGTCCTGGGATTAAGTCGCATATCGGGCCTCTTGCTCCATGGAGAGCCTGCTTCTCCCTCTTCCTCTGCCTGCCACTGTGCCTGTGTACTCTCTCTGACAAATAAATAAAAAAAAAAAATACCTAGTTTACATCATTCTTGTCTTTTATGGAATTCTTGCCAGAAATGTTGGCGTGACATAAGTTTTCTCACATGAGAAATCCTTGTTGAATTTAAGGAATTCTTAAAATTATATATTATTATTTTGGAGTATTAACTTAAATACTTTGAAGTATTAATTGAGAGTAAAATCTTAATATATGTTCTGTAATGCAGAGATTTTTAGTCAAGAGTCAATGATCTCTTTTGAGCATATCCCCAAAGCTTTGTGCTCTCTCTTTAGAAAAATAACCAGGAATCCCTCCTTGTCTGTAGTTTCGCTTTATGTGGTTTCAGTTACCCATGGTCAGCCTGGGTCTGGAAGCAGGTGATCCTCCTTCTGACATATTAGAAAGTTGTAGTAGACTAATAGTCACAATTCCTACATCATTTACCCTCCTTCATCTCATCTTGTAGGCATTTTATCATCTCACATCATTATCAGAAGAAGGGTGAGTACAGTTCAATAAGATACTTTGGGAGGGAGAAAGACCACATTCACATAACTTCTGTTGCAGTTTATTGTTATAATTGTTCTATTTTTTTATTATTATCAATCTCTTACCATGCCAAATTTATAAATTAAACTTACCATAGGTATGTATGTATAGGAAAAAACCGTATGTATAGGGTTTGGTACTATTTGCAGTCTCAGGCATCCATTAGGGGTCTAGGAATGTATCCACTGCAGAGTAGGGGGGAATTACTGTACTTGCACACTTTGTTTTTCATATAATTTCAGGGGGTTAATAAGATTGAAAGAACCCAGGGCGCCTGGGTGGCTCAGTCAGTTACGCATCTGCCTTCAACTTAGGTCATGATCCCAGGGTCCTGAAATGGAGCCCTGCATTGGGCTCCCTGCTCAGTGGGGAGTCTACTCTCCCTTTCCCTCTGCCCCTCCCTCTGCTTGTGCTCTTTCTCTCTCTCTCTGTCTCAAAGAAATAAAATTAAAGAAAAAAAGACTCTCAGAACCCATTGTGGGTCTATGGATTCTAGTTAAATAAACCATTCTTCAATGTATAGGCAGAAAACATATTGCTAAAATTCAACTCAAATTTATTTTCGTGTGTACTGTTCACCTTTTATAAACAAGTGTTTCATTATTTTTTTTTAAGATTTTTATTTATTTATTTGACAGGCAGAGATCACAGTAGGCAGAGAGGCAGGCAGAGAGAGAGAAGGAAGCAGGCTCCCTACTGAGCAGAGAGCCTGATGCGGGGCTCGATCCCAGGACCCTGAGATCACAACCTGAGCCAAAGGCAGAGGCTTAACCCACTGAGCCACCCAGGTGCCCCCAAGTGTTTCATTATTGACTGATAAAAAGTATAAAACTCATTATGCATATGCCTTATTTAAAAAAATAAACCAATTCTTTGTAAAGATTTATTTTTATTTATTTATTTATTTTTAACTATTTATTTTAGCGTGAGAGAGAAAGAGAGAGTATGAGCAGAGGGAGGGAGGGAGGAAGAGGAAGAGAAAGAATCCTCAAGCAGACTTCCTGCCAAGTGCAGAGTCCAACGTGGGGCTCCATCCAGGACACCGAGATCATGACCTGAGCCAAAATCAAGAGTTGGCTGCACAACTGACTGAGCCACCCAGGCGCCCCTTAAACATTTTATTTATTTATTTATACATAAAAATATTTTATTTAATTATTTGTCAGAGAGAGAGCTCACACAAGCAGGGGAGAGGCAGATGGAGAAGCAGGCTCCCCACTGAGCAAGGGCCCCTGATGTGGGACTGGATCTCAGGACTCTGGGATCATGACCTGAGCTTAAGGCAGATGCTTAACTGACTGCGCTACCCAGGGACTCTTACTTATGAGATCAAGAGTAGCATGCTCTAACAACTGAGCCAGCCAGGCACCCCCAAACAATAGAACAATTCTTAATTGGATTCTTAGGAAAAAATAAGCTATAGCTAACTTAATAAATATATTGAATGATTTTATCAAAGATTTTGGAATAAGTGTATGGTATTTCATATAATGGCTGCTATCCATCCTGAATTAAGAGGAAGTAGATATAACTAAGAATGAATAAATGTATACATACCATTTTTTCAAAGGTAAAGGACAAAGCTACTTTGGCTTTAGTTGCCCTTATATAGTTGAGATCTGTGGAGAAGAGGGTCTGTTAAAGTACTTTGAGTTGTACATTTGTGTTAAAATCATTCCTATATGTGATAACGGGGCTTAGAAATGTGTTTGGGCTAAAAGGACTGATTTCTCTTTAGAGCCCTGAAATGTGTTTATCATCCATCTAGTTTGAAGGATGGTCCTAAATAAGTTTCTTAGAAATATGTGGTTTTAAAAGATTGTGGGTTGCACCTAAAATGTAATCATAATAGTGGTTTTTAGCATAAGCAGAATCTGCAGGAGATAGGAACAGTTGAATTAGCTGCTGTTGAGACATTTGACTGTTTGAAGATCAGTGAATTTTAGCTGTATTGCTTTAATGTGATAACCTTCATGACCTGTTAGAGTTAATAATTCTCTGAGTAATGTTCTACTAGGAAACAGCTTATTCTAATACATAGTAATAGACACATAGCCTTTGAGAGCTAGGAGGAGGAATTAACCATCAGTGATTTGGGCTCCTTTTCAATGAATTCTGTGAATGATCAGAGCAGTTAATTGACTGGCCCAAGGTCAGGTGGTTACTGGCAGTCCTCTAACAAGTGTAGTTATTCATTACTGATTTTTTAAAAAAGTTTTTCTTGAACTTATTTAAATTCAGTTAGTTACCATATAGTGTATCATTAGTTTTAGATGTAGAGTTCAATAATTCATCAGTTGCATATAATACCCAGTGTTCATTACCTCATGTGCCCTCCTTATTGCCCATCACCCAGCTACCCCATCCCTCCACCCACCTCCCCTCCCTCAGTTTGTTTCCTATAGTTAAGAGTCTCTTATGGTTTGTCTACCTCTCTGATTTCATCTTATTTTATTTTTCCCTCCCTTTCCCCATGATCCTCTGTTTTGTTTCTTAAATTCCACATAGGGGTGAAACCATATGATAATTGTCTTTCTCTGATTGACTTATTTTGCTCAGCATAATACCCTCCAGTTCCCTCCATGTCAATGTAGATGGTGAGATCTCATCCTTTTTGATGTAATGATGAGTAATATAATATATGTTGTGTATATGTATATATATCACATCTTTTTTTTTTATAAAGATTTTATTTAACAGAGAGAGCGATCACAAGTAGGCAGAGAGGCAGGCAGAGAGAAAGGGGGAAGCAGGCTCCCTGCTGAGCAGAGAACCCGATTCAGGGCTCAATCCCAGGACCCTGAGATCATGACCTGAGCCGAAGGCAAAGGCTTAACCTACTGAGCCACCCAGGTGCCCCTATATATCACATTTTTATTCATTCATCTGTCAATGGACATTTGGGCTCTTTCTGTAGTTTATCTATTGTGGACATTGCTGCTATAAATGGGGTGCAGGCGCCCCTTCAGATCATAGTGTTTGTATCCTTTGGGGTAAATACCTAGTAGTGCAATTGCTGGGTCATAGTATAGCTCTATTTTTAACTTCTTGAGATTTCTCCCTAAGGTTCTTGAGGAAAATCCATGCTTTTCCAGAGTGGCTGTACCAGCTTAGGCATTCCCACCAGCAGTGTAGAGGGTTCCCCTTTCTCTGCATCCTCACCATTTGTTTTTTCCTGACTTGTTAATTTTAGCAATTCTGACTCCGGTGACGTGGTATCTTATTGTAGTTTTTTATTTATATTTCCCTGATGCTGAGTGATGTTGAGCATTTTTCCATGTGTCTGTTGGCCTTTGTATGTCTTTGGAGAAATGTTTGCTCATGTCTTCTGCCCATTTCTTGACTGGATTATTCATTACTGATGTTTGATAGTCCTATTGTACTTACTGATTTTGGCTGTCTTCATTCTGGATCTGTTTCTGGAGAAGGAAGTATCTTTACACTACCGTTTTTTTGTGGCTTTGATTCTCAATTGATAAATTGACTAAGAATTACCTGGATTTTTATTCTCTTACTGTTTTTACTTTGCTGTGTATGTTCTCAACGCATCTCAACGCATCTTTAGCTAACTGGTAGTTACAATGCTTATTCAGGTAGGATTCTTAGGAGCTTAAATAGAGTTTCACAGCTGGAAACAGATACTAAGAATCCACGAAGTCATTAAACACTCCCCTTATGCTTTCTTCTTTTTTTTTTTTTTAAGGTTTTATTTATCTATTTGACAGAGATCACAAGTAGGCAGAGAGGCAGGCAGAGAGAGAGAGGAGGAAGCAGGCTTCCCGCCGAGTGGAGAACCCGATGTGGGGCTCGATCCCAGGACCCCGGGATCATGACCTGAGCCGAAAGCAGAGGCTTTAACCCACTGAGCCACCCAGGCGCCTCCCCCCCCCCTATGCTTTCTGTACCTTTCTGGACTGATCCCTGCCTGACAACATTTAGTTGCAAGCTTTATCTATGAACCTGGGGAAGTTTTAAAGGTAAACCAGGAAAGGATTTTTGAGAAGAGGGTTTGTTATGGAATTTAACCGTTTTTAAGGCGTTTCTAGATGGTTCCCAGAACTAGAGACTAGAGGGATCGTTCACATTCAAGTTCACAGAAGTTATTATTACTTCAAAGAAGGGCCTGATTCACATTTGGTTGGTGTAGACCTACTGGGCAGGGAGAAGACGTGCCCCTATGTTGGTGACTTTATATCAAGGGCGAGGACCCTTAAAACAGTGACTCTCAAGCTTTTTTAATCCCAACCTTTAGCTGGGCCATTCTTTAGCTCATTAATTCCTGCTTTCTGATGGAAAAATAATTATAAATGTAAAGGTACAAGCATTTGGGGGGGAGAGGGATTTTCTTCAGCAGTTAGAGGTATCATTCATTCCTAACTGAATCATGAAAAACATACTTGTCTTTAAGTCTAGATTAGCTAGAAAACTGTAGGCCTCAAATCCAAGTGATGCAATTGTATAATACATTCTGTAGGTCTAATAAAACAACTAAAATGATATGTATGAAGCTCAACTAATTCTAATATTTAATTAAAAAGTAAAAATAATGATTATTGAAAACCATGGTCAGCTAAAGACAGCACAACTTCACTGACAACGAGTGCTCCTCTTGAAATTTCAGAATTCCAGCTTTTGAGTGCGCATGTGTGGTGGTAGGAACTTTGTAGCATTGGGAGTTGCAGCAGCCAGAGGTATTAACTGTATGCAGATTGAAGTCTTCGGTACATTCTAATAACATGCCCATTTTTGCAGCTCTTAATTACTGGCTTAATAGTTTATTCATAAGTAGACTTATGCATCAGAGGAAGATCATGCTTTCTAAATCATTTGTAGTCCATAGGAGGTTTGGTCCATTTTTGGATAATCATTACCTTAGAAGGTAATCTGAGCTCCTCCAGAACATTGTTTCTCTAGCTGTGTTGGGAAATTTGTGAAAGCCTGAGTTGAAATAGACTTCAGTGGGCTTCTTCACCTCAGGACCTTGGTAGTCTTGATATGCTAATACACTCTTTTGTTCCTTGGTTGTGGGTAAAGTGTACAGTTTCCTAGCCCCATTTACCATGATTTGGAAAATGCTGTCTTGGAGGATGTACCAGTTTTTAGGTTCAGCCTTGAGAACAGAATCAGAAGGTATGTAAGAAAGTGACGCAAAAGCAACAGGAAACATAAAGCAGGAACTTCAAAGCACTTTTCTGCTGTTACGGATTGGCATTTGCTGTAGTAATGAGACTGAGTCTGAACTGCTTCTAAACTGAATCTAAACTGCTTCTATAAGCAGTGAAATACCTGATTCTACCAGCTTGTTCTGAATGATCTTAATCTTCATGAGTAGACTTTGGTAGTTTTAAATTACACCACACAAGAAATGTAATTAGTAATCTGCCTGAGTCAATTTTTGGGTAAACCTGTAGGTAGTTAACATGTAATGTTCATGGTAAACATGATACATTTTCATGTTAATATCAGTTTTGGTTAACTTTTAATATTTTTATATTAACCCTTAGATATATTATGAAGTCAGATGTACAACTTCTGTGAATTCCTAAGCCAAACGGGGTATTTCCCTTCCTTTAGTTGTGTTCAAGAACCCTGATTTTTGGTAATATACTTAAAGTATTAGTATAGTGATGTATATTGGAATCCTGTATCTCACTTTCTGAGTCAAAAGGTATTAGTATAAAAATTTCACGTCTTGGGGTGCCTGGGTCGGTCGCTAAGTGGGTTGAGCCTCTACCTTCAGCTCGTGTCATGGTCTCAGGGTCCTGGGATTGAGCCCCTCACTGGGCTCTCAGCTCAGCAGGGAGCCTGTTTTCCTCCTTTCTCTCTGTCTGCCTGTGTGCCTACTTGTGATCTCTCTCTCTCTCTCTGTCAAATAAATAAATAAAATATTTAAAAAAATTTCATGGCTTAATATGAAAACAATTTTATTAAGGTGAGGAGAGAGTATAGAATAACAGAATGGAATTGAACACATGCTTTTACAAGCAATGGAACTATATATTACCAAACTGTGTTAATAGGAACACAACCCTTCTTCTTTAGACTTTACGGTAGAGAAGTTACCCCACTGGTACAGGTTTTGAGAACAGAAAGAGAGGATATTGATGAAAAATTGGAAGTTTTCTTGTCAACAGATAATTTTAATGCTGCAGAATTGACATTTACTTTCTGTTGGAGGAAAACTTGACTTTTTAAAGATGTCTTTGTGTTTTTTATATCACTCAAAGGAATTTGGAGTCTGATTTTTGTTAATGTCTAATATTTTCCAGGGTAATGAAGCCTTAGAGGCATTTAATGCTGGCCAGAGTAGCATGCTTATGGAGCAACCTCAGTGTATAAAATAGTTGTGTAGTGCCCCTAAGAGAACTAATGAACCTATTGGGATTCCTAACCACCAAGAAGTATCTTAGACATTGAGGAAGATAGGATTCAGAGAGTTAAGTATTCATATGCCAGTGTCTGTGTAGGCAAACAGAGTGCCCATTATATCTACTTCAATGCGTGCTTACAACAGGGTTAGACACTAGCATCTTTTAGTGAAAAAAATAAATGTTAACCAAGATGCTACAGCTATTCTTTTGTTTGCGGAAAAATGCCTTATAAGCCTTAATTTTTGAAAAAGGAAAAAGGAACCCATTATTCTTATCAGCTTGAGTACAGAAAATAGTTTGTGCATTTTGAATTTGCATTTTGGCCCTTTATTTGTTGCTTACAGCTTACTTTCAGAGATGGTTTTCTTTTATGTTGAGTCTTAAAACACTAAATACTATTGCAGTTATTAAAATATAATAGAAAAGACACACGATCAGTGGTTCCCAATATGTCTCCCAATGGAAGACTATCAAAAATCTTGAAATATATATACTTATCTACAAGGTGAGGCCTCTTCATAGTGAACTAAAATGAGTTGGCTTGCTTTTGGCTAGAAATGTGTCAACTCCAAGTGGTAACTTACTGGTTAGTGTGGTTCACAATTAAGTGAATAAGCAAAAGTGAAATTTTAATTCAGTAATATTTTTGGTAGGCAAAATAATTTGAAGTATGAGGCCCATGGGGCCATATTTTTAAAAGCAGTTTGGGTGACTAAAAATGTGTAACAAGGAACAACTCTTTATTGTTCCCTCGGCCCAAGAAATAGGTCCAACATGGATTAAATAGTTGATAGTCTCAAAAGTAATAAGCAGTTCTCTCTCCATACTTTTGGTGGCAGATGGTATTTTCTAAAGATGGTTTATATCTCCCATCTCACATGTTCTTTCAGTGTGATCTTGACTCCTCTTATCCTGAGTTGGGGTAATGTCCCCTCCCTTTGAATTTGGGGGGTCTTGGGAATCATTTGTAAGCAACAGGGTGCAAGAGAAGTTATACTCTGTGACTTCCAAGGCGAAGTTAGAAAAGGTGAGAGAGCATCCACCTAACTTACTAGAAACCTGGTCTTGAAGACCTTACCAGCTTTATAAGCAATCTAGCCTGAGATTGCCATGCTACGAAGAAGCCCAAATTATCAAATATCATCCCAGAACATCTTAATGGGCTTTCCTTTTAAAAATACAGATTTTTTTTTTTACATGCCTTAAAACAGGCTATAGGTTATGTTTTGATTTTGCGTTTAGCCACTGGCATATTTTTATTTCTGAAGGCTGACATTCATGTAATCAAACAAGTATTTACTATTTTACAGTGATACGCATGGTAAGTCTAGATGTAGTGAAATCACAGGTGATGAATTTTCAGACCAGACTGGTTTCCCATTGATTTGTGTTCATTTTTCTGAATATGAAATGCTGGAAATCATTACTTAGAATATAGAGGTTAGCAAACTATGGTTTTCACACTGCCTTCCTCCTTTTGTGAATGAAGTTTTATTGGAACACATCTCTACCCATTCGTTTACTTAATTATTTATGGCTGATTTTGTGCCCCAAATGGCAGAACTGAGTAGTTGATATAAAGATTGTATGGCCCGGGACGCCTGGGTGGCTCAGTTGGTTAAGCAGCTGCCTTTGGCTCAGGTCATGATCCCAGAGTCCTGGGATCGAGTCCCACATCGGGCTCCTTGCTCGGCAGGGAGCCTGCTTCTCCCTCTGCCTCTGCCTGCCACTCTGTCTGCCTGTGCTTGCTCTCGCTCTCTGACAAATAAATAAGTAAAATCTTAAAAAAAAAAAAAATTGTATGGCCCATAAATTTGAAAAGATTACTTAACCCTTTACAGAAAACCTTTGCCAACTGTTGATATAAAATATTTTTAAGTCCCCAGTTCTTTTTTTTTTCTTTTTCTTACTTTTTTAGGGTTCTTTAATTTTTTTTTCTTACTTTCCAGTGATGGAATCTGAAGGATATTAAAAGACCATCTATAGAGCTCTACTTTTTATCTGGTGCCTGAATTTCTTTAGCTATTCCTTCCAGGTGGTCGTCTAGCTTAGATGCCTAGGACTGTGAGACAGAAACAGCACTGAATGTGCTGTGTTAAACACAGAAGAATGACCTTTGACTGGGAGTCAGTCATTAACTCCCAATGAAAAGATGGATGAAATATCTTAATCTTTGTCTATTAGGTCTCCCTTCTGTCTCCATTGGTAGGATTTGACTTCGGCTTTGTTTACATGGTAAAGGTACAGAGGAACTAGATTTTAAGAGAGAGACAACTAAGTGGACCCTACTTCAAGATACAGCTGTTAAGTTGTAGAAATTTATAGGAAAGTGAATTGAGTGGTTAGACATTAACCTGAGACTTTCATATTCAGTGCTCAGTTGCCCTAAATAAATTTGTAACTGCTAAAACAGAACTAAGTCCTTACAAATAAAGATTTGTCAGATTTTATAATTTGCGTTAAAATTGCTGGTACAGAAAGAAACACGTACAGGTAGAACAAGTCTAGACTTCACTGCAGAGCTGTTATTTGGTAGTTATGTGTACTTGACTACTTAGTGAACACGGTGGACATAGGCAATCTCTCAGGAGATGGAAGAGAGGGGTGTCTGATCCCAAGGTCAACAGTATCTGAAGGGGGAATGAATTTCTTGCATTCCATTCTTGAAATCCAGCCTGTTAAGTCTTGTTCTTGAGCAGTTTCATAGTTATCATCTGGTTTTTAGCCTAATGGGTTTTCCCATCTGATAAAGAAGTGGATGAAAATATAAGTAATAAAGATTAGCAGAAGAAAGATACCTGGGCGCCTGGGTGGCTCAGTGGGTTGAGCCTCTGCCTTCGGCTCAGGTCATGATCTCAGAGTCCTGGGATCAAGTCCCACATTGGGCTGTCTGCTTGGCAGGGAGCCTGCTTCCTCCTCTCTCTCTGCCCGCCTCTCTGCCTATTTGTGATCTCTCTCTGTCAAATAAATAAATAAAATCTTAAAAAAAAAAAGAAATATCTTTTTTTTCCTTCACAACACTACCCTTTTATTTTCACTTATAAATTTATCAGGTGTGACTCACTGTTTCTCTGTCTCTGTCTCCCTGTCTCTCTTGCCATTCTAATTATCTTGAGTGTACTTTTTGCTTAAACCTTCCTGCTTGTGTCACTCAAAAAAAAATTGTCAAACTTTTTTCTAACAGATGTACTTGAGTTTGTAAGTAGTTAGAAGACAAAATATATTGGAGACTGGCTAATTAAGAGGAAAATTGGTGCTTTCAAAAATTTTTTTTACCCTTTGACTTTTCTATTTTATAAAAAAATGTCCTAAAAATATATAACCCATGTACATAGTACATGATTTTAAAATGCACAGGATGTAGTGAAAAGTAAATGCTTGTCATCTCTATTCCCCACTTGTTGAGTTCTCTCTCCCAGAGGTAACCATCATTACCAGTTTTGGGGGGGAGGGTTGCCAGAAGTAATCTGTGTATTTATAAGCATGTGCATACTTTTTTCCATTCCTTTCTTCATAAAAATTGGTGTATCATATGGTGTTTTACTTCTTGACTTTAAAAATTTATCATGAGTGCTATCGCATATCAATATACATATGTTGAACCATCTCATTCTTTTTTTAGATGCAGACAGAGTATTCCATTATAGTAACATACCACTTGGTTTGCTCAATCACCTGTTGGTGAACGTTTAGGTTTTCAGCCTTTTGGAATCAGTACAGGGTTGGGAGGGGTGGGCAGTGGCCCATGAAGTTGGTTCTAAATTGAACTGGTAACAGTATTTGAGGTGTGAAATTTTGTGCCTTAAGGAACTGGAGTAGGCCTTTGGATACAGCTTTATCACTATCGTGTTTCATTTCCATAGGGTCCAGAGGTCCAGAATTTATTAGGATTGAAATAGAATTTCCAAATAGAGGCTCTAGGTTTAGGGACAGATTCTGGAGAGAGGGAACTAGGAAAAGCTAGGCAGACTATGAGGAGTTCACCCAGGAGGAAACAGTCAGCTTTATGGCTTAGTGGGAACACGATGTGACCCAGGAACTGGAACAGAAACTCAGGATCTTGGTCTATGCCAGGGAGGGGTCTACAGATTTTCTGTTTAAGGGCTACACAGTAAATATTTTAGGCTTTGTGGGCTATAAAATCTCTGTTATAAGTACTCAGCCCTATTGTTGAAGTATAAAAGCAAGTATGGGTAATTCACAAGGCTGGGTGTTGCTGTGTTCCAACAAAATTTTATTTATAAAAAAACGGATTAGGAGAGATTTGGCTCTGGGGCTGATGAAGTTCTAGAACCTAGGTGAGGTTCGGTGGGGTGAGGTCTGAGGTCCGGAGCCGATGACCAAGAAAGAATTCTTGAGACATCTTTGGTGCAGAATGGTGGTTTATTAAAGCACGGGACAGGACCCCAGGGCAGGAAGAGCTGCTGCCCTGGGGGTGTGAGGAGGGGTCTATTATATACTAGTAAGTTGGGGAGGGGATTAGGGATGATGTAAGTTTCTAAGGAATTTTGGAAGCAAGGTCTCCAGGACCTTGAGGGGCTAGCTATTGTCTCAGGAGAAGGTTATTGATAAGATAGCTTCTTTGTTGTTAATTACTAGGACATTTGTAAACCAGGGGAGACTCCTGTCTTGCAGGACTGTGATCTCTGCAAGTTAACTATTTGTTTTTCTTTTAGGGCAGCCAGGAGTGCCTGAGGGATGTCACGCATGGCACTGAGGTGGGGTGTGGGGAGAGGGGGTGTAAGGTGCCAGCTTTTGCCTTGTCCTCAGCCAGCCTTCTGCTCCCTCATCATTCCCCTCTGAACAATTTTGACCCTTAAATCTTTAAGGTAGTTGAAGGTGGAAGGTCTCATCTTCTGTAACTTCTTCCTGCTGAATAGGGGCGTAGAGGTGTCCCTATCTACTCGGGTCAACACTGATCAGTTGAGGAATGTGTAGGGGAGTTACGAAAGAGGCAGCTGAATCCAGCGCTGACAGTGAAGTGTCTCTGTGCGTGGTAAGGATCATCTGTCATAGTGAAGTCATGCAGCAATGGAGTCTGGGCACCAAGTAGAGAAACATTGAACAAGGCAACACATTAAGATTAATAAGGCTGGGGCGCCTGGGTGGTTCAGTGGGTTAAAGCCTCTGCCTTCGGCTCAGGTCATGATCCCAAGGTCCTGGGATCGAGCCCCACATCCGGCTCTTTGCACTGCATGGGGCCTGCTTCCTCCTCTCTCTCTGCCTGCCTCTCTGCCTACTTGTGATCTCTGTCTGTCAAATAAATAAATAAAATATTTAAAAAAAAAGATTAATAAGGTTGTAAGCATGAGAAGCCCGAAAGAGAGATTTTTAATAGTTGGCCATAGTCCTCCTTTAAACCAGGAACTTAACCAATCACTGAAACAGAGAGAGAAGGATCTTGTAGAGCCTTAGTCTGGGTATTCATATCTTTTATTAGTCCTGTGACATTTTTGTAGTAATCTGGGATGTACACGCAACATTCTGCTTTGATAATTGTGTATGTGCCACCCTGTGCTGCTGTCAGGACATCTAAGGCCATTCTATTTTGTAGGACTGCCTTGAGTACCTGTAAGACTTCCATATTAAGTAAGGAGATGCTATTTAGTGAATCACTGAGTGCCTTTGTAGTATATTTATTAAGGGCTTCTACATGCCAGATGACACCCTCTAGTCCCACAGATGGAGCAAAAATGGACGTTAAGTGATCATACCATTTAAAAACAGATCGTGTCCATCTTTGCTTTAAATCAGGGAGATTAGCTGGAGTGGTGATGGTTTTAGTAATGCGCCCATGAATCCAGGCAAATCCTAAAGTACAGTGACCTATCCACCCTGGAGAAAGCCAGGGCCACGGGTTAATTCCACATATCCAGTGGGTTCCATTTGGAGCTGACCATCTAATGCCAGGTCACCTTACCCAATCAGTAGCAAACCAGTCAGTAGCCTGGAGTACTATTATTTGGGAACACATTTCTAATGATAGCCATCCTAGACATCATGTGTTATTTGCCTGAGTATCGTATATATGATTTCTTTGTTTCCAGCATAAAACTGCCTTTTGGCTGAGCTGTCCAACAGTGGGTGTGAGCCACAAATATGTATCCCAAATTTGATATATGCCATCCTCAGTATAGTGATAAGTAGGGTTTTGTAACTTGGGCCCATAGTTGATTGGGGAGTTATGGCTTCACAGCAATCCCCTTTCCTTCCAAATAGTTCCATTGGCATGTAGTACCAGGAAGGCATATTTGGGGTCAGTATTAATGTTTATTTTTAAGGCTTTGGCAGTTGCAAAGTGCTAGTGATCACTATGGCATACCTAGCTTTTCTTATTCTATTTAGGAAAACTATTGTCATCAGTAAACCAACTGTTATTTGTATTTTTAATAGGGGCATCTTATATCTGGCTAATTAGAGTAAGCAAGATCAATAACCTCTGAACAGTTTTGCTCTATAGAGAAAGAAGTACAATGGTCAGGTTCAGGCATATTGGTAACTAGGTTTAAAGTTTGACATGTTTTATTTCTGGCCTATCTGTAAGTGTAGCCCAGTATTTAATAAGTCAGCCTCCATCATCCATTGGTGACCTTTGGTTTCGAAGACAAATCTGGACCTGATGTGAAGTCATTACAGTCAGGGACTGTCCCATAGTGAGCTTTGAGGCTCTTTTTATGAGGAGGGCTATTCTATGCTTAGCTAAAGCATTTGTTTGCAACTGTACCTCAACAGAGGTGGCTTCTAGGATAAATATGACTAAGGGTTGAAACCATTAAGAAGCCCTTTGAGTGGTCCAGCCTTAACAATATCCTGATTGCAGAGGACCACTGGCAAGTGGGAGAAAACTTGTCAAGAGGTAAGGGGAGTCCCACATGCATCATTCAGTCCAATCATAAAGAAAGTGGGGTCACCCATTATCTCCACAAGTCCATAGTTAATCCTGTGGGGTGTGGTATGCTGACTTTTAGGCAATTTCATTATTCCAGCCACACACAAGGTGATATGTTATACAGTTGTTGGGGAATCAATCCCATTTTTCCAGTTGTTTAAATATTTAAGTTATGTGCCCAATGGGTTCCGTTATTATCCCTACAGAATATTAGGCAAGATCGTCTAAATGAGCTATTGTGCAACTTCTCTGAAGTTTACCTCAAATTGTCTAGCTTAGGTAAACAAACGTTAAAAGACAACCAGATCTAGAATTTAACATCCACAAAGGTGTGTTACTGAAACACAATTTTTCTCTCTAAAATAACCCTCATTTCCAGAGATAGCCAAATCAGGACTAATTCATTTGAAAAACAAGTCCAGTTTTAACAAACTTGGCCTCATTATTTACATAAGCTCAGCAAGAACAGTGAGTGATCATATAGATCATTTACAATCTGCTTTGCTGGAACTTCATATAAGCAATCTCTAGGTTGAACTTTTAGTAGCCTCTCCAGGCCAGAAACCAAGCCACGTACTTGCCATCAGACATGCCTGCAATACATGTCGATTTGGGCGAATTCTTCTTCCTGAGGTTCCTGCACCTGCCAGGAAGTGACATTCTTTACTCACCTGGTGAGGCTGCTGGGAACTCTGTAAGCAAGGTATCAGGCCAACAGTTCCAAGGGGCTTTATTGCTCCAGGTTTCATAAAGTCAACCTTAGTTCCTTAAAGCTGTCTGGTCATATCTGAGTCTACGCATGTCTTTCTCAAATATGACATTCCAGTCAAAGCCTTGGTAAGATAACACATGTTTCCAATGGTGTCCTGTTACAAGGAGAACAGATTCTTATTGAACTTATGCAAATGACTGATTGCCATAGAAGAAAGAATACTTACTGAGACCTTTTAAGTTTTAGAGGGTTCAGATAGAGAGAAAAGTTGAATGCTTTGATTTGTTTACAAATAAATATTTTTACATTTCTGTAAGTCACAGACATCTTCAGAAAAAGTTTCCTTAGTCTGAAGAGTAAACATTAGAGCAATGTTTAAAATAACAGATACAACACTATAATCTTTTAGTTCCTTTAGTCTCATGTTACTAATTCTGGTTTAGTTTGAATGCAGCTTTAGTTAGTTCTGGAAATTCTTACCCATTTTAGTTTAATATATTGAATACCTGTATTTGTCCTGAAAGTCCTTTATAGGAATCTCCTTTAAGGCAAAATTCATTTTACAAGAGAATTAGAACAATTACAAATGACAGAAACTCAGAATACAATTTAACTGGCAAGAAAATCAGGTTACTTCTGTGACATATAACATTTCAATAATTAAATTATCAGGTGATGACCTTATTAAAACATTAAAACTTTAGGAAAATGTATATAGAACCTCTAGAGTAGTTACAGTATTTACCCAAATGTAACCCAAGGTTTATCATTGGTTTAGCAGTACTTTCTGAGTAGCTTAGTGTACCAAGGAAAAGCCTTATGAGTCAAAGAGATCTCACTCATAATTTAAATTTTGTGGACAGTTGCTAAAATCTTATTAGAAAGTTTTAAAGCACATGCCTAAATATAATTAGGGATGTTAAATACCTGATAAAACAAAACATAGAAACTGGGTTTTCTGGGCAGGCAAAAAGAAAACCATTTACTTTTTTTTTTTTTTTTTTAAAGATTTTATTTATTTATTTGTTAGAGAGAGAGAGAGAGAGAGCGAGCACAGGCAGACAGAGTGGCAGGCAGAGGCAGAAGCAGGCTCCCTGCTGAGCAAGGAGCCCGATGTGGGACTCGATCCTAGGATGCTGGGATCATGACCTGAGCTGAAGGCAGCCGCTTAACCAACTGAGCCACCCAGGCGTCCCTACTTTTTTTTTTTTTTTTTTTAACAGCAGATCATTTAACCTAAGAAAACTTCGCCCTTTTAAACAGAGAGAAAACCAGCTTTTTTATACCAGTGTCTTTCTTTTTTTGCCTTTTTTTTTTTTTTCTAAGATTTTATTTATCAGATAGAGAGGGAGTGAGCACAAGCAGACAGAGTGGCAGGCAGAGGCAGAGGGAGAAGCAGGCTCCCTGATGAGCAAGGAGCCCGATGTGGGACTCGATCCCAGGATGCTGGGATCATGACTTGAGCCGAAGGCAGCCGCTTAACCGAGCCACCCAGGTGTCCCTCCTTTTTTTTTTTTTTTAAAGTTATTCTTAAGCATGCAGTCTTAAGATAGTGGGTTTACTGGGTTTCCCTCCCATCGTGAATGATGTCCCAGACAAAAGGGAGGGGGATCTTTCAGATGCTGTCCTGTTCCCATCCCTCGAGGGAACTTAGGAGCTTCTTAGCTAAGATCTGCCCATATAAGCCCCAGACCAGGCTACTCCCTGGAGTAGATGACCGTTATGCCATGTGATGCCCCACGAGACTTAGGGTGCAGCCCACTCAAACTCCGTAGCCGAAGCAGTGGAGCCATATAGACAGATTCACACAGTCAGGCACTCTTCAGATTCAAACAGGTTGGACACCCCCCCTCTGGGTACCCCTTGCTAATAGGAGGTGATCAGTCTCCTCCTTCCATTCTTTACGAATGGGTCTGGCTCAGACAGTGGCCCTGGGGCTTATCTGGTTCAATGGATGGATCCAGTCAGTTGTCCCTGGTTTCCTATTGTTGGTCGGCAGGGCAGAGGTCAGCCGAGGGTGTCCAGGAGGGCCCCGTTTGCCCTCTGAGGCCAGTCTCCTGTCCCTCACCGGTGGCACAATGGGCCAGCGCAGGTTGGGATTCCCAGTCAGGGAGCCAAATATTGCGGAAAATACGAGGTGACCCAGGAAACCCAAACGGCACACAGAGAGATGGAAGAACACAGCTTTATTAACGCTGGTGGGCTCAGTGGGATAGTTCCCAAAGACTGAGCCCCGGACAGGGTTAAGAGTGAGTCTCTATGGTTACAGGCAATGGGGGATGGTAACGGGGTGTTTTTGCGGTCTCTCAAGGCCAAATAGCCCTCATGTGGGAGTATAATATATGTGGAGGCACCTCAGGAGAGTGCTAAATCACCTTGGGGGCTGTTTCTCTTTCTTTTCTTATCCAAACAGGACCAAGCATCTGGTCTTTTTCTTCTTTTTTTATTTTAATCTTAGTCCTGACCATATCTAAAATTTCTTTTCTGAAGATTTTCCTTCACAAACCTTCTCTTAACAAAATGTATTCCCATTCCTTATCTCTTTCTTACATATCTCCTACTTTCCTACGTAGGGAGTTGCTTCCCTTATTTCCATCAGTCTTAGTTACACTTAGTAGAATTTTGTACTCTTAGAAACTCTTCAGTCTCTAGTGATGGCTAAGTATTAACCAATTGTGAACAGTTACAACAGAATTCTTTAGATGGCAAATTTATCAATCAGTTAAGCACAAAACATGTCTACTAACAGATTCAAATACTCTTAGTTTCTTTGCAGTAGGAAGTCAAAAGCACAAACCTACATCCAGTAATTAATGACTTAGCAATTTATCCTGTTTGGTTAAGACCTAGATGTCCATAATTTAATTCCATATGTCATCCAACCAAAACTTTAAAGTTTCAGGTTACCAAAGACTTTGAAAGCTACTGTAACAATCACCCATTAAAACTTTGAGACGGACAACTAACCATCAGTTTAGTCATTTCTTTGCTAACAGATGTTAACAAATAACACAAGCTTATTTTGACCTTCAGTAAACTTTGATTGAGGTTTCACGTTTACTCCTGCTAACTTAAAAGACATGTATATCTTAATTAAACCAACAAACTTAACTTAGTTTAAATACTGACTTACATTCCACCTGGGCCCACTCGACTTTGAATGTTTACCTGAAACACTGGTGGGAAGATCTGGAGTGGGGGGTGTTAGGTGTTAGGTCCAGGGGGTGCTCTTCTTGCTCCTTGACAGTGAAGAGAGGAGCCATGGAGCATAGTCTAGAGGCTAGTCATGCAGGCTACACGCACATTGGTGCAGAAACACTGAGAAGAGGGAGACAGAAGAAACAAAGCAGTGTCAGAAGGCACAGAAAGGATTCCTGGTTTTAGAGCTCATAAGCCCCAACAGAGGAGCAGACGCCATGCTTTCCCACCAGCAAGGGGGGAGGGGTTAAGCAGTCCACGGTGGGCCAGAGAAGACAGGAATTTCCCCGAAACAAAGGGAGTTTCTGCAGCTGCTTGGGAATATTCCTTATGGTCTCTGTCTCGAGTTAGACTAACCCCAGTTGGCTCCACTTATAGCCATTAACACGGGAAATGAGTGAGGGAGAAGCCCCCACATCTATTAGGAGGAATACAGAGAGATAAAGTCAGAGTCCCCTTTGCTAGGAATGGCCCAGCAACCTGGGTTTACTAGAAGGCGGCTTATTTACGTGATTATCATCCAATATGTCAGGAGGAAGTTTACTAGCTGACTCATTCAGGCAAACACATTCTGCAAAAGGCCCTTAGGTTGGGGTCCTGGTGTAGAGGAATGAAGGCCTAGGTATGAGCAATGAAGGTGTCCTAGGTCCATTTGCCCTGTTTCCTGCAGAGGAGATATAACTCCCACTGAGGCCATGCAGTGTTACAGGAGCTCAGTCCTTTCCTAAGTTTTGCAATCCAAATTATTTCCAGTGGGTTAAAAGGCACCCCAGGGTAGAGTCCTTGGGAACTGAAGAAGCCTACTGAGGCCATGCTCCCAGAAAAGTAAAGAAGGTCCATTACCAAATCCCCCGACTCCTGGGTGGCGTCCCACACAGGATTTGTCAGAGGTTCCCGAGTGTCAAAAGCGACCAGAGGCGTCCCTCAAGGTATCTCTATTGATCACAATCCCACCTTCCCTGGAAGGCATTCCTGCCATAAAAAGGCCCTGGAGGGGTGCCGTTGTCCCTCCTCTTCTCCATCGAATCCTAGGCTGCTGATGGGTGCCTGGTGAATGGACCAAAACACTGTGCCATGTCATGCCATTGTCTGTCCTGAAGATTGCATACTGTTTTGCCATTTTAACCCATGGAAATACTAGAAAAGTTTTTTCGTTTTTTATGTGTGTGTGTGTGTGTGTGTGTGTGTGTGTGTGTGTTTGCAAGGGGAAGTTAACCCAATTTTGTAGCTTTAAGTAGTTAGTAGAAGACACTGACAAGAAACAGTAAAGACTGAAATCCATCATGGTCTATGCGACATTCCAACACCTGTGATCCTTGCAACCAACTTCCCTAGGAAACGGTCCCCGGTTGCATTTTAATTCAGTCGGGTACTGGTTTTGGCTGGCTCCCAGTGGAGGTCTCTCGGCCAGAAGTGGCTAGACCAGGGATATGGAGGGGATCACATTAGATCAATCAGGAGGAAACCTCACACGGGAGTCTTAAGATTGGCAGCCGTCCTGGTGACTTAGGTGGCTGTCCCATGCCCAAGAGAGGCAACTATATACAGGAGTAAAGAGAGGGCATCAAGTTTCTGGGCCTTATTACCATTCCGGGCAGGATACTAACTTACAGCCAAAAGGCAGATGCTCTCCTCCCCGTAGAGTAGCCACAGGCTAGAGGATTACAGCCTGAGCAATTGACATGCAAGTGTTCCAGTAAGACCATACTCCTTGAAAAGCCCTGAAATGAGACTAAAGGAAGAAGAGAGAAAGTACTCACCAATTTTGCACCGAAGCTCAGAGTCCAAATGTAAAGACTCACTGTCCCTTCATGGTCGCCAAATGATGAAGTTCTAGAACCTAGGTGAGGTTCGGTGGAGTGAAGTCCGGAGCTGATGACCAAGAAAGAATTCTTGAGACATCTTTGGTGCAAAATGGTGCTTTATTAAAGCACGGGGACAGGACCCGAGGGCAGGAAGAGCTGCTGCCCTGGCGGGTGTGAGGAGTGGTCTATTATATACTATTAAATTGGGGAGGGGATTAGGGATGATGTAAGTTTCTAAGGAATTTTGGAAGCAAGGTCTCCAGGACCTTGAGGGTCTAGCTATTGTCTCGGGAGAAGGTTATTGATAAGATAGCTTCTTTGTTGTTAATCACTAGGACATTTGTAAACCAAGGGAGACTCCTGTCTTGCAGGACTGTGATCTCTGCAAGTTAACTATTTGTTTTTCTTTTAGGGCAGCCAGGAGTGCCTGAGGGATGTCACCCATGTCACTGAGGTGGGGCGTGGGGAGAGGGGGTGTAAGGTGCCAGCTTTTGCCTTGTCCTCAGCCAACCTTCTGCTCATCAGGGCAATAGTTTGCCACCCTCTGGTCTAGACTTATACTATGAGAATAGGGAATTAACTGCAGCTTTTTGAAAGGTGGGTGTCTCAAAAGCTCATCTACCAAATAGTAGAAGACCAGATTTAAGGCAGCAGATACTGTATACATCCCACTTTGCTGGTAAAATGTAAAGTCAGGTTTCTGAAAGCTCTGCCAGGGTTTTTCTCCCTCACAGTGCAGTATCTTGGGTGGGGCTTTATGTTGAAGTTCTTTATTCCCTAAGGTGGACAGGTACAAAGTTCTAAAGGTTAGGATTAAGGATTTTTAAAATCCCTGCCTGTTATTTCTTCCCTTTTACCTTGAAAATGGGCTAGGCAGTGTTTCTCAAAGTTTGGATTCCAGTCAGCCTGCCTTAAATCGACTGTGGCTCCTGAATTTGGAAAGGGCTCTTGTGGAACCATTTACAACTATAAAAGATGTAATTATGTGTCCAGTCTTTTGCATATTACATTTAATCTTCCGGCAAATGCTGTAAGTGAAGAGGAGGTTGGGTATGCTATCTGTATTGCAGAGATGAGAAAATCGAAGAACCAAATAGGTAAGTAACTTCACCCCCAAGATAAATAGGTGCACCTGGATTCCAGCCCAGCCCTGCTAGACCCAGAGCCAAGGATTCCTGCTATATCGGGGCATTAGGTTATATGAAAGGCTTGTTCCCACAAAGTGCCTACGTTATTTAGTAGGAAACAGTTTATAGCAGAGACTGATTTCAAACAGTACTGAAAATGGATTCACTAGAGATTTAGTTTCCTACTTACGTAGTAGAGGAAACGTTTTTCTTCTGCCCTCTTCAATTCTATGACTGGTGCCTGCTAATTAAACTGACAAAAGACAGATTAACAGGAGGAAAGGGGTGTGTGCATGTATGTGTATATTATATATATATATACATAATTT
Source organism: Taxidea taxus jeffersonii (assembly GCA_003697995.1). NCBI lineage: Eukaryota > Metazoa > Chordata > Mammalia > Carnivora > Mustelidae > Taxidea > Taxidea taxus. The sequence goes on from RCUC01135716.1 coordinate 44,495, forward strand.
TTTTAAATGTGCACAAGAGTTTTCATGTCACAGAAAAGACAAGAAAACCCAAAGAGAGGTGGTAAGATTTGAAAGGTTATATACCATATTAACAAAGGGTGATAAATTACGAAGTGATGGGTGGGAGAGTGGGAGAAATAGGTGATGGGAATTAAAGACTACACTTAAAATGAGCACTGAGCAATGTATAGAATTTTTGAATCACTGTGTTATACACCTGAAACTAGTATGACACTGTGTGTCAACTATACTGGAATTAAAATAAAAACAATTTAAAAAATAAAGTTAATTAAAAATGCAAAATAATTACGGAGAAGTGGCTAGACAAAGGAAAAGGAGTTCAGGCTTCTCGAAGCAGCAAATTGTAGGAAGGTAAATATATGGGGAAAGTAATAGAAGATAGGGGTTATTTTAGTAAGGTTTGTTGTGCATGCTCATCTCAGTGGAATCTTCTTGGCCATAACACTCCCCCAGAGTCCTCATTATGGCAGTCCTCATTTCTCAAAAGTTCCTGCTTTTAGTCAGGTAGGGGAATCTCAGGAAAGACTTCTTTCTGCATCTGTTAAATCTCTATTGCCTTTAGCTCAAAGTAACCCATATGCCAAAGTGACGTATTTTGAGGTATATATTCTGATCTGCCATGCTCCCTCACACAGCATTTCTATTTTTCACAGCTACGTACCATACATGTTTTCAACATTCAGTGATCCTTAGGATTACTTTGGTATAGGTATTTGTGGAAACATGTTTGAATTTGTTATTTAGCCTAAGCAAGACCCCAGAGCTTCTTTTTTTTTTTTTTTTTTAAGATTTTATTTATTTATTTGCTAGAGAGAGAGCGAGCACAGGCAGACAGAGAGGCAGGCAGAGGCAGAGGAAGAAGCAGGCTCTGTGCCAAGCAAGGAGCCCGATGTGGGACTCGATCCCAGGACGCTGGGATCATGACCTGAGCCGAAGGCAGCTGCTTAACCAACTGAGCCACCCAGGCGTCCCATGACCCCAGAGCTTCTTGTCTTCCACTATTACACTGCCTCTCCTGACCTGTGTTTTTTATTGCTAATACTCCAATGAATGATTCTAACTAAGTAAGGTCTTTCAGTGGTTTGGGTGGAGCAGAGTTGGAAATAAATCCACTAACCTTTGATAAGTGTTTATTTCTTAACCTGAGGATAATGTCTTTTTTTTTTCAGACTGATACTGACAATAATTAAGCCCAACTAGATGGTCTTTGAGACAAGTTCTGTTTGACAGTTGACCTCTTCTGCTCTCTGTTGACTGCCTGTGGAAATCTTGGGGAAGTCCTGGTAAACTCTAATTGCCTTTAAATTTTAATTAAGAGTCTATCTACCCGAACCTGTTAATATTTACATTTCTACTCTGTGTTGCTAGTTGGGCCCATCGATTCCTGTTGTGAAATAATGTGGAATTTTAAGGATTCTTCAGCCAGAAATTGCCTTATTTCATATGTTAAAATTTCTGTGAAGCAGATTTATGTCTGTTATATGCCAGGAAGGCTCTGTAATGAAGAGTGCTGTTCTGTTTCCTCCTGTAGGGAATTGTACAAAATGAAATGGACCCTCAAGACCATCTTTTCCAACCTCTTCGCTTTCTCTGAACTCTTCCAGTGCTCACACTCAGTCCTTACCCATGAGTTGACGTCTTTAGCTCACCTCACAGGACAAGTAGAAACTTTATCCACCATGTCCCCCACTCCTATCCCTGCCCTGAAAATGTGGGATTTACTTTGAAGATACTGGTTCAGTTTGGCTCTGCCCGTAGGTGTGCTGAGCAACTTAAGGCAGGAAGATTATTAAACACACTTGTAGGAGATTTGTGCTGAGTAGTTAGTTCCTTTTCCTTTCTTCCCTTTGTTATGTATTTTTCGCATCCCTGATGAGTCTTCTGTAAAACCTGGCTTCAAGCCTTTGGAATTGCTGCTTATTCCTTCCTCCCACCATGCCCTCTCTCTATATAATTGTTCACATTTGTCTTTCTGCTTAGCAAGTGTCTGAAACAACTAGTTGACAGAGTATTAAGAGTTTTTTTTTGTTGTTTTTTTTTTTAAGATTTTATTCATTTATTTGTCAGAGAGTGCGCAGGATTGAGCACAGGCAGACAGAGTGGCAGGCAGAGGGAGAAGCAGGCTCACTGCTGAGCAAGGAGCCTGATGCGGGACTCCATCCTAGGACGCTGGGATCATGACCTGAGCCGAAGGCAGCCGCTTAACCAACTGAGCCACCCAGGCGTCCCAAGTATTAAGAGTTTTAATTACAGTTGTTTTTACCCCTAATACAGAGAAAGGAATCCCCATTTCTTGGCACCGAAGAGCTACCTTTTTCTTCTTTGCTAGATTTCTTGTGGTTTTCTGGCTATTTTAATACCCCAGTCTCTCACTTTTTAGTAGCTTTTTCTATTGAAAGATCTCTTAAAAGAAAAAAGAAGTTGAAATGGGAGAGAGAGGACCTGGTCTTTACTCAGTTTATCTTAACTAAGTTTCTTTCTTTCTTTTTTTTTTTTTTAAAGATTTTATTTATTATATGACTGAGAGAGACACAGAGAGAGAGGGAACACAAGCAGGGGGAGTGGGAGAGGGAGAAGCAGGCTTCCCACTGAGCAGGGAGCCCAGGGAGCAGGGACCCTGGGATCATGACCTAAGCTGAAGGCAGATGCCTAACGACTCAGCCACCCAGGTAGGTGCCCCTTAACTAAGTTTCTAAAACTAGTCAAGACAAGATGATTAGCCTTCCACTAATATTAGGACATTTATTATGAGAGTATAGTTGTGTTACAAAGGTGCAGTTTATATTGACCGAGTGAGTGCTATTTAGGAAGTTCTCTGTGGTTTCTCTGTGGCCATTTCAGACTTTTTTGTCCTTAAGACCTATTGCATGTTCTCTTTTTACAGATAAGGAAACAGGTTCAGAGTAGTAATTTTATCTTAGGATCTCTGGCCAAAGTGGCAGCATCTGGACTTGAAGTGAGTGAATGTAGGAAGTGTATATATATCTCCATTTAAGTACATTTGTAATATGTTTTCTTAATGTAAATATAAATACATAATGTAAAACCACTGGGAGAACCCACTGTAGCAAGAAAACCTTGAAAGTAATAGTGATACTTGGTACCCAGCATTTTTATTGGTCTTTGAAAAGATTTCTCCCGCTTTAACTTTGGAACCATAAGAGAGGGTTTTTTTGTTTTGTTTTTTGTTTTTTTTGTAATTGAAGTATAGTTGACACACAATATTACATAGTTTCAGGTGTACAATGTACTAATGCAACAAGTATTTATGTTATACTGTGCTTACCACAAGTGTAGCCACCAACTGTCACCATACAACTCTGTTATAATACCATTGACTGAATTCTTTATGCTGTACCTTTCATCCCTGTGACTTAAGCACTCCATGACTGGAAGCCTCTACCTCTCACTCTCCTTCACCCATTTTTGCTTATCCCCTGCCCCTCTTCTCTGACAACCACTAGTCTTTTTCTGTATTTTTGGGTCTGTTTCTACTCTTTGTTTATTCATTTGTTTTGTTTTTTAGATTTTACATATGAGTTGAAATCATATGGTATTTGTCTTTCTCTGTCAGACTCATTTCACTGAGCATAATACTAGGTCCATCCTTGTTGTCCCACTGCCAAGATCTCGTTCTTTTTTAGGTTGAGTAATGTTCCATGGTGTGATATGTGTGTGTGTGTGTATACATGTGTGTGCACATGCACGCGTGTATGTGTACTCACCACATCATCTTTACTAATTCATCTATGGGGACTTAGGTTGCTTCCGTGTCTTGGCTATTGTGAATATTACTGCAGTGAACATAGGAGTGCAGATTTTTCTGAATTAGTGTTTTTGTTTCCTTTGGGTGAATACCCAGTAGTAGAATTATTGAATCATAGGGTAACTGTTTTTAGTTTTTCAAGGACCCTCCAAGCCCTTTTCTGTAGTGGTTGCGGCAAATTACATTCTCCTCAATCATGCAGGAGGAGGGTTCCTTTTTCTTCACATTCTTTCCAACATTGTTATTTTTTGTCTTTTTGATACTAATTGTTCTGACAGTTATGAGGTGATAGCTCATTGTGGCTTTGATTTACATTTCCCTAATAATTTGTGATGTTGGACATCTTTTTCACCTGCCTGTTGGTCATCTACATGTCTGTTGGAGAAATGTCTATTCAGGTCCTCTGCCCATTTTGAATTGAATTTTTTGTGGATTTTGGTGTTGAGTTGTAGAAGTTCTTTATGTATTTTGGGTATATCATTCGCAAGTGTCTTCTCCCATTTAGTACGTTTCCTTTTCATTTTATTGATGGTTTCTTTGCTGTGCAAAAGCTTTTTTTTTTTTTTTTAAGATTTTGTTTTATTTATTTGAGAGAGACAGAGTGAGACAGCATGAGAGGGGAGGTCAGAGGGAGAAGCAGACTCCCCATGGAGCTGGGAGCCTGATGTGGGACTCGATCCCAGGACTCCGGGATCGTGACCTGAGCCGAAGGCGGTTGCTTAACCAACTGAGCCACCCAGGCGCCCGCAAAAGCTTTTTATTTTGGCATAGTTTCAGTAGTTTATTTTTGCTTTTGTTGCCCTTGCCTGAGGATACAGAGAAATATTGCTAAGGCTGAAGTCAAAGAGATTACTGCCTGTGTTTTTTTCTAGGAGTTTTATGGTTTCAGGTTTCACATTTAAGTCGTTAATCTGCTTTGAGTTTAGTTTTGTGTATGGATTAAGAAAGTGGTGCAGTTTCTTTCCCATTTAGCTGCCCAGTTTCTTAATACTGTTTGTTGAAGAAACTTTTACCCATTGTATATTCTTGCTTTCTTTGTCATATATTAATAGACCATATAAGCATAGGTTTATTTCTGAGCCCTCTTTTGTTGCATTAATTTATGTCTCTTTTTGTGTCAGTACCATACTGTTTTGATTACGAAAGCTTTGTAGTGTGTCCTAAAATCTGTGATTGTGATACCTCCAACTTTGTTCTTCTTTCTCAAGATTGCTTTGGCTTATTCAGGGTCATTTGTGGTTCCATACAAATTTTAGTATTTATTCTAGTTCTGTGAGGATAAGGTATTTTTTTGAAGAAAATACTCAGCTGCCACTGTTAAGTGATGTTTTCTATAAGGCAGCTCAAGAACAGTAAAAATAAATATGAATCACATTTCATAGCCCTTCCGCCCCAGCACACAGGAATGATAATACCACTGTTCTTCCTCAGTATTGCCCTGCTGCAGCTACTTATCAGCATATGACAGGAGCTTTAGATATCTTGCTATGTAGTAGAATCACACAATAGGAATTAAACCAGAATGCATAGGAATTTAAAACAGAAAGATTGGCAGCATTTTCTTTGCTGGCTTTTGGCAGGATTTTGTGGAAGATGTGACAAGTCTGGACTTGCCTTGAAAGAATTCTCATTTGTGCTGGCTTTGACATTAAATTAGTATAAGGGTGAAATAAATGTATTGATAGATGGGGGAAATCAAGAATACCTAGACATAGAGTTTAAAAATATTTAGTGCCTTTAAGATTTTTGGTAGCATTGTGATAATTGGGGAGGCTGGTGGGAATTCTGTTCTTTCTTCTGTAAAGAAAATCATCATGTAAGTCACATGTAAATAGCTTTGGGCTAGTTACCTGAAACTGGTTAAGAAGCAGTTTCATTCTTCAGCCTTCTTAGCAAACAGCCTTTATATTGCTAAGCTTGAGGAGAAAGAATTAAGTTTGGTAAAAATTTTCTATTTGGTGTAAATAGATTTGTTACTTAGGCTTCTGAGGGAAGTTGTCTTTGTAGAGAGGGAAAAAGTATGTAGTTTGTTAGTTTAGGCTTGAGCCAATCACATATTCAGGCTGTAAATCCTCAGTTATAAAAGGGGAAACTGCCTGATACCTTTTTTTGTTTTAAATGCATTTGTATACCTGTGGCAGACTTTCTTGTGGCTGGTATCTCGTAGGTGCTTAATAAATACTTATTGAATAAATTCTTACATGTGAAAAAATGAAACTTAGAGAATCAGATGACTTGTTCTAGGTCATGTTCTCAGTACACTGTGGTTCACATATAATTAGTGTACAATTGTTATTAATCTCTACCAGATTTGTTAGGTATGTTGATGCACAGTTTTCTTTATATCTCCCCTATGAGGTTATTAACATTTTAACTTTAATATGCTGTTGTTTTAATTAGGCTTTTGGTCACTGAAGTTTTGAAACAGTCTTAATTTAGATCTGAAGCTGGTTATAATGGTATAATTTATTGTGCATACTGAAAGACTTCAGAGGGCTCTACTCAAAGTCAAGTTGGGATAGCGTGTGTAAACCAGTTTGTTCCAGGCAAACCAGGATGTAACATGTGGTTACATGATGTTTTTATTTTTTATTTTATTTTATTTTATTATTATTTTTTTTTTATTTACTTTATTTGTCAGAGAGAGAGAGCTCAGGCAGACAGAGTGGCAGGCAGAGGCAGAGGGAGAGGCAGGCTCCCCGCCGAGTAAGGAGCCTGATGCGGGACTCCATCCTGGGACGGTGGGATCATGACCTGGGCCGAAGGCAGCTGCTTAACCAACTGAGCCACCCAGGCGTCCCAATGTTTTTATTTTTTAAAGTAAATTTTTTATTGGTGTGTAGCATACTTTCAGAAAGTCTTACTAGTGTCTCAGAAGCCTCCCTCACACCCCCCTCTGGTCACTACTACTTCTTTGCAAGATAGCCGTTATTCTGACTTTGAACTGATGAGTTTTACCTGTTTTTGAACTTTCTGTGAATGACACTGTATAGGATACACTTTGTGCGCCTGGCTTCTTTGACTCCGTGTTCTCTTTGTGAGCCCCACGCATGCTATATGTAGTGATTGTTCCTTCATTTCATTGTTTTTAAATATTCCATTGTATGAATATACTATAATGTATACAGAATATTGTTGACAGACATTTGGGTTGTTTTAATTTGGGGCTATTAGGAATAGTACTCCTATAAATATATTTGTTTATGAGTCTATGGTGAGCATATGTACTTATTTCTGTTTGGGTGTATAGTTAGGAGTGGAATTGCTAAGTCGTATGATATGTTAAGTGTTCAGCCCCAGTAGATAATACTACTTTTGCTAAGTGTTAAACCCTGTCTATGCTTCCTTAGCAGTAGGTGAGAGTTCCAGTTTCTCTGTATCTTTACCAATACTATGTATTATCTTTTTCATTTTAGCCATATTGGGGACAGAGCAGTGGGATCACATTATGATTTTATCTTGAAAACTAATGAAGGGGAGCTCCTTTTCATGTGCTAATAGGTTATTTGGATCTTCTTTGGTAATGCCATTTTGTTGCTTTCCTTTATGTTCCTTGAAGCGTTTCCCATTTTTCTTTCTGTTGGTTTATCTCCTGTCCTTATTGAGTTGTAGTTCTTTATATATTCTGGATAGTAATCAGTTGTCATTATGCATGCTACAAATACCTTTTACTCTAATTTGCCTTTTCTCTTTATTAATAGTATTGTGGGATGAACTCAGTTTTAGTGTCTTCGAGTTTATCAATATTTTTTTTTTCTGGTTAGCAATTTCTGTGTCCGTTTAATAAGTATTTGCCTACCCCAAGATCATGGAGATGTTCTCGGTCATCCTCTAGATATGTAATTATTTTACCTTTCACATTTAGGTGTATAGTCTTATCTGAATTCATGTTTGTGTGTGGCATGAGATAGAAGTCAGGATTCATTTTACATAGGGATAGTGAATTGACTGCACTATTCTATCTTCATTCCAAAAACACATTCCCGTAGCTCTATACATCTTGTTTTTCAATTAAAGATTTTATTTATTTATGACAGAGAGATAGTGAGAGAGAGAGAACACAACCCAGGGGAGAGGGAGAGGGAGAAGCAGGTTTCCTGCTGAGCAGGGAGCCCGATGTGGGGCTCAATCCCAGGATGCTGGGATCATGAGCTGAAGGCTTAAAGACTGAGCCACCCCGGCACCCCATACATTTTGTGACATGGTAACGAATTTCTCCAGCTTTGCTGTTCTTAGTGCTTGTGTTGGCTATTCTGGTCCCTTTCTATTTCCATAGCATTTTAGAATCTTAGTTTCCATCCACTTGTAAAACAACTTAGAGTTTGATTGGGATTGTATTGAATCTAAGGATGGTGAGCTGACATTGTATAAAGATGTCTTCTAATCCAGGAAGGTACACTGTGTATCTATTTATTTAGGTATTAATTTCTCTCAGTGTTTTGTAGTTTTCAGAAGAAGGGTCTCAAATATCTTTCAGATTTATCTCTAACTTTCAGTAGTTAAAAGAAACCATAATTTATTGAGATAAAAGTTATACACTATATAAATCATTTTAATTTTGAATTTTTTATTTTTTAAAAAATCTTATTTATTTATTTGTCAGAGAGAGCACAGGCAGAGGGAGAAGCAGGCTCCCCGCTGAGCAAGGAGCGTGATGGGGAACTCTATCCTGGAGCCTGGGATCATGACCTGAGTTGAAGGCAGACGCTTAAATGACTGAGCCACCCAGGTGTCCGTATATTAACCTGTTATTTTATTTATTTTATTTTATTTTTTAAAGATTTTATTTATTTACTTGAGAGAGAGAGTGAGAGAGAGCATGAAAGTGGGATGAGGGGCAAAGGGAGAAATAGACTCCTCGCTGAGCAGGGAGTACGATGTGGGGCTCCATCTGATGTGGGGCTCCACCCAGGGACTCTGGGATCATGACCTGAGCCCAAGGCAGAGGCTTACCAACTGAACCACCCAGGTGCCACTAGCCATCTTAAAGTGAAGCAGTGTTGAACAACCACCACCTCTGTCTAGGTCCAAAACATTTACATCACTGCAAAGTAAAACTCCTTAAGCAGTTTCTCTTCACTACCCATGCTCCTCACCCCTCAGCCCCTGCCAGCCATCACCAATCTGTATTCTGTCTCTATGGATTGATTTATTCTGGATATTTCTATACATGAAATCAGTGAAGTATGTGATGTTTTGTATCTGGATTATTTCACTTAGTATGTTTTTGAAGTTCATTTCCCTAGTGCAGTGTGTGCCTGTTCTTCATTCCTTATTATGGCTGAATAGTATTTCACTGCAGGTGTATGCTGTAATTTGTTTATCTGTTTATCTGTTGATAGACATGTTGAGCTGTTTGTACTTTCTGGCTGTTGCAGACAGTGCTGCTATAAAAATAGGCATGTACATGGACTTATTTGAGTACCTGTTGGCAGTTTTTTAGGAGTGGAATTGCAAGGTCATATAATTCTGTGTTTAACTTTTTAAGGCACCGCCAACCTTTCCCACAGCAGCTGAACCATTTTACATTCCTGCAAGCAGTGTACATGGATTCTCTCTTTACTTATCAATACTGGCTATTTTCCATAGTGTTCTGGATGGTGTGATAAGTGGTATAGTTTTTTTTGTTGTTGTTGTTACTTCATTTTCTGTGTTGCTGATGTATAGAAATACATTTGCTTTTTTCCATGTAAACCTTAAATTTTGTGACCTTTTTAAATTCACTTAATTTACTATTTTTTTAAAAGATTTTATTTATTGGGGCACCTGGGTGGCTCAGTGGGTTAAAGCCTCTGCCTTGGGCTCAGGTCGTTGATCCCAGAGTCCTGGAATCAAGCCCCGCATCGGGCTCTCTGCTCAGCGGGGAGCCTGCTTCCCCCTCCCCCACCCATGCCTGCTTCTCTGCCTACTTGTGATCTGTCTGTAAATAAATAAATAAAATATTTTTTTAAAAAAGATTTTATTTATTTATTTATTTGACAGGGAGAGAGAGATCACAAGTAGGCAGAGAGGCAGGCAGAGAGAGGGAGGGAAGCAGGCTCCCCGCTGAGCAGAGAGACCAATTTGTGGCTCTATCCCAGGACCTGAGATCATGACCTGAGCTGAAGGCAGAGGCTTAACCCACTGAGCCACCCAGGTGCCCCTAAATTCACTTAATTTAAATAGTTTATGTATTTATTGGATTTTCTCTGTTCATCTGAATTTCTGATTTTCACAGGCTTTCTTACTCTTCTGTTCCTTTTCCATAGTAGTTTGTTTATTTTATGGATGCAATATTCTTGTGAATGGCTTGAAAAATTTCTATTAGAATTAAAAAATTCTCCAAATTTTTCATTCCCTTCGTTTCCTTTGTGGTTGATTCTGTTGCTTTTCATTTTGATCCTTAATTTTGTTAGGCGTTTCTTTTTTTGTTGTTTTTTGTTTTGTTAGGCATTTCTTAAAGATCTGGTGATTCTTGGTTATCTATTCATATTTATGAAGGACTAGGATGACTGGTTTTGGTGGTTCATACTGCCTTCCTCTCAGTTATTTGAGGTCTGTTTTTCCAAAAGAGCTTTTCTCTAGAGATTATTGATTGAGAATTCTGTGTGAGTTTGTCTTAAAGGCCAACAGGAGTCGGGTAGGCTTAGGACCTAAAATTTATTCTGAGGCTCAAATGCTGTGAGACTTTTCCTTTTGGTTGGTTTAATTTCCTCTCTCCTGATTCTCCGCCTCCTCCACCAAAATTTGTAGATGTTAGGAGCGATGCCAGGCTCAGCCCTACTTCTCTTTTGTTCCTAGAACCCATGCTGGATGTTCTTGCCGGCAGATCTGAATACTAAGCCTTGGGAGCTCAAGTTTATACAGGAAGTAAGACTGTCATGAGTGGCTCTGCTGTTGTGTGAAGCAATCCTTTGATTACCTTGATTTCCCTATGCTTTAATTCAGCTGCTTGATCCCGAGCTTGGTCTTCTCTGTTCAGCCAGGTGGGATATCCCTTGGCTCCATGTAAGTCCTTTCCTACGCTTGCTTTGCTTTAGTTGCTGTTTCTTCTGCTATGGCTTCTCTGTCAGTTTAGTCTTGGCGGTTTCTTCTAGAAATAATTTCTTTCTTTCCTTCCATCTTTCCCTCCTTTCTGCTTGTTAATGGGTCTATTTCTTCAGGTTGTTATGAATTTATTTATCATTATGAAAAATTTGGACATAAAATACATGTATCTATCTATTCCCTTTCATAAAGAAAATGTAAATACAGTTGATGTTGAAAGCTCTTCTCTGATTGCATTGCACTCCCTCTTATGCATCTATTAATATTATCCTGTGTGTGTACTTCTAAACAATAAAGAGCATTGTTTTGAATGTGTTTGAGCTTTGAATAGTGACATACTGCATGAATCCTTCTGCATCTTGTTTTTTTCCCATTCATCATGGTTCTTTTGTTTATTTGTTCTCTTAGTATACTATCTTTTCTGCTGTTTTAGTAGAACTTGGACAGGGATAAGTCAGCCAATGTATTTCTTTCTGTGACTTTTTTAAAAGGGAGATTTAAGCACCTTTTGGATATATTGTCACTACAGACATGGAAGAGAAAGGACTTGGTGTTACCTCTTCTTATTCCAACTGGCGATGATAGGTGAATGTGATACTTCACCATGTTATACAAGCTAGGCTATTGAGTCTTGCTGCTGACCTCTATTTGGTGTTATAGATGCTTTTGGAGACAGAGAAATAGGATTCATTTGTGTGTAGGGTTTAGCAGGGGTTTAAATGAAGATTTGGGTTCTTTTTGCTGGAAGGAGTTTTTAGAGGTCATTTAGTACAAACTAAAGAAGCACAAGCCCAGAGAAGGTGAGTGATTTGTCTGGGGTGATCCAGGGGGAAAACAAAGGGATCAGAAGCCAATTTTGCTATTTATTATTCCTGCCACCTTACTACCGTGAACCAAAGATTAAAGCCCCCTTTTGTTAACATTCGACTTTAATTTTTGCCTATCCTTTAAAATATTTTGACACCAAGAGATTTTTAGTACATAAGAATTAACATAAATCTTTGAACTAATGTTTATTTGCTGTGTTTTCCTTAGGATCAAAATGGTTTCAATCCCAGAATACTATGAAGGCAAGAATGTCCTCCTCACTGGAGCTACCGGTTTCCTAGGGAAGGTACTTCTGGAAAAGTTGCTGAGGTCTTGTCCTAAGGTGAATTCAGTGTATGTTTTGGTGAGGCAGAAAGCTGGACAGACACCCCAAGAACGAGTAGAAGAAGTTATTAGTGGCAAGGTAAGTGGGGGAAAATGATCATTTGGAGGAAAGAAAATAATGTGTTTGTATGTATAATTATTGTAATCATCAACAGCTCAGTTTATTTCTTCAGTGTTCTGAAAAAAATTATTGAAAAAAAGTCCTACAGGATGGCAATATACTAGATATGACTTATGATCAGTAGGAGAAAAATAGCTTTCCTCTGTGATGGGCAAAATTGTATGATGAGTTCTAAAATACCTGTATGTTAGATATTTAATGTGGTTTTAGAATATTTGAAACCTATTACTTTTAATTACTAGATATTTTAGATAGTATTCAGAATAATAAATAATTAAGAGGTGGTTTCTAACTAGTACCTACTATGCTGTTAAACACTGTCCTTTCATAACACTTAAAAATTTGTAAGCACTGACTGCTCCCCACAACCATGTTAAGAAGTAGCAAAGTCACATATTCCTATTTGAGAAACAAGAACATGATGACAGAGCGGTCATTTAGGATACAAGAATAGGTCATGCATTTTGAAATTTTAGAAAAATATATTGTTAAGAAAAAATGGAAATGAGCTGGTGGTGTAAAATTATCTCACAGTCATAAGCTTTGAATTCTTTTTGAATGAATGAATTTATCTGACATTCATTGGCAGTAAGTTTAGTATATAGTAGCTATGTAATTTTTTAATTAGTCGGTAGTATCTAGTATCTTTTAATCACTTGTAATTAGTATGTTTTAATCCCCCTCCTAACAGCTCCCTCCCGTAATAAGAGGTTATTTATTTTTACTCATTTCTTATATTTCAGAAAACATTTACTGTACATACTCAGTGTTGGGCACTTGATTTGTTGTAGGGGGTTGAATTCAGGGATAAATAAGATAAAATCATTGCCTTAATGGGCAAGAGAGTTTTTAAGAGGGAAAATGAAGCAAAAGGGAGTATAGAGGTGTCAAGAAAGACTTGATAGGAGCAATTACTGATGTTAAAGTCTTGGCTGGAATTGAGAGCCTAAGTAAAATGTCAAAGGTTTGGCCATCTCCTATGGGGTCTCCAGGGCAGTGGGTCTAAAAATTTTCTTCCACAGTAAGCTTGGTTTTTAGAAGAAAAGTATACCTTCTTCTTAAAGCCTGAAATTTTATTGAACTTTCGTAATTTAGCATAATAATAAAGTATATGGAGTTTGAATGTTAGAAGCTCCTCCCTCCTGGCCCCGCCTCCCAGTTGTGACAACCAAAAATGTCTCCAGAACTCACCAGATGTTCCCTTGGGGGAAACATTTCCCCAAGGTGAGAACCACTGATGAATGTCTCTGAGAAAAGAAACTCCATTAATATGGTGGTAGGTTGAACTAAAATAATTGGCCACGGAATAAATTCTGGAAGGGGAACAAAGTATATTAAAGAGGCCATTAGTGAACGTAATAAAGTAGGAACTGGTTGAGGTGCCCATGAATTAAACGCACTGGAAGACATAGTGTTGAATAAAGAAATGGATAGAGAAAGGAAGAGTATCAGGTCTAAGATGTAACTTACGAAGTAGCATGAGCCTATCTATCTTGGTGGTTTGAGATATCTGATTTGAGGGGGAGTTTAAAGGTCATTGGCAATGTGGGAGAATGAAAAGTGTAAATTCAAGGTATTAAAAGTACTTTTCTGGTCATTCCTTGGGTTGCTTTTTTTTCTGCCTGCCCCTTAAACATTGATATTCTTCAGACTTCTATCATAGGCCTGGATCTCTTCTTACTAGGTCCAGTTAGGTGATTACTCAGCACCCTTTATTTTACATGAGACAGATGTTTGTATTTTAATAGATTTGTAAAAAGCTTTATCTAGCCCGGACCAAGGGTGCTCATCACTGCTGCTCTCTGGGTGATCTTCAATTCCCAGGGCTCCCTGTATATGATTAATAAAATCTATGTGTAGTCTGGCTCTTCTCTTCCCTGAACTCCAGACCTGCAGACCCAGTTACTTCTACTAGGCCTGTGTTCTGGGTGTCCCACAGGCCCTTTACATCCAACATTCAAAAACTGAACTTGTGTCTCCATAACTGTACTTTGTTCTCTTCCTAGGTCTTCCACTTAATTCATTTATTCACTTAACAAAAGTTGATCATGTTTACATCTTGCCAGTCACTCAGCTAATTGGGACCTTAGTGCTGAACAAAATAGATGTGATCCCTGTCCTTGTGGAGTTCACATTTCCTTATCCCTCATATTTAGTCACTGGCTAAGTCTTATTGAATTATTTTAACTCCCAAATGTTAATGCTCTCTCACTTTTAGGTAGTTATACATGCTACTTTCTCTGCCTGGAACACTGTAGTTCTATTTTATAATTTCTGGTCCTTCCCCAGCTGGGTTAGTTTTTCTCCTGTACAGTCTCATAGCACTGTAATATTACACCTATTTTATTACCTTTAACATAGTATTTTAATTGTGTTTACTTGTCTGGCTTTTCCTATCAGATTCTAAATAGCCTGCGGGAGAGATTGTTTCTCATTGTCTAGGAGGTGCCTGGCTCATCTGAAATGCTTTGTAGATGCTTGATAACTAATATAAGAACACATAAATGTTGAAATCACTAGATAACAGTAGTGGAAGGGAACAGTTATATCCATTTAGGAAGTGAAAATGAGCATTATATGTGCTGTATTGATTTTCCTCCCAGATTGAGAATCTCTGCTTAAACTACAAGTATGGACTTTGAATGAAGTGGAGATTTAAAGTGTAATAGAGCAGTGATCTGGAGGTAGCATCTGTATTTCTTTGTAAAATCCAAGTTGAAAAATTAAATTTGACTCACAGTCGAATATGCCTTTACCCTATAATCACCTTAGGATCTAACTGATTCTTTAGTTGATTTATTTTTTCTAGTATACTTAAGGAATATTGTATATATGATATTTCTCAAGTTTGTCCAGATTCTAATCTACATATTTGCTTGCCAACTTTTGTTTTGTTCAACATATTTACTTTTTTCCCCCTTTAAAAATTTTGTAGGTTTTACAGATTAATATAGATTGTGAATCATTGTATTTTACTGTAATCTACTGTAACAGAATAAAACCAAAATAAAATGAAGTGATAAGTTAAGATCTGGATTTTAGAAATCTGAATGATTATTTTAAACATTGTCCTGATGTCTGTACTGCTTAAGTCTATTCTGAAAGACAGTACAATATAATCTAGTCAGCAAAGGCATGGGCAGTTCAAATTTAATTGCAAACTACCAGCTCTGTATCCTTGGTAAGTTACTTAACCTCTCTGTGTCTCAGATTCCTCATCTGTAAAATGGGGATAATAATATGGGTTTCATGGGGGTATTTTCTGTACAGAATGGTAGCAGTTAGGAATAGCAGTTTTAGGATTAACATAGTTGGAGGTTTTCAGAATAGCAATCCTTGGTGGGGTGCTGGTGGGTTTTAGAAAGTTGAAAAATACTGCCCTAACATTTTATCCCCTTGAATAGCTCTTTGACAGATTGAGAGATGAAAATCCAGATTTTAGAGAGAAAGTTATAGCGATCAACAGTGAACTCACCCAACCAAAACTGGCTCTTAGTGAAGAAGATAAAGAGATCATCATAGATTCTATCAATATTATATTCCACTGTGCAGCTACAGTAAGGTTTAATGAAAATTTAAGGTAAGTAAAGGTATTTATATGACTCTGAACTTCAGCATAGTTTAAAAATTGGAGTTCTTTTTAGTGAAATCGTTTTGAAAGTGATATGAAACTATTTGCCATATGTTAATTGTGGCTTTCAGTGTCCTAAAGAGTGTTAAGAGAATTTTCTTCTTGTTATCAGTTTAGAAACATTGGGCAACTAGTCTGTATATTAGAAGAAGTTGCCTTGAACAGGGAAGTATGGAGTAGGAGAAAAATTTTCCTTCAGTAGGTATGTCGGTCTTAACAGCTAAATAGTGTTTGTTTCCTCTTTCTTTCAGAAGCCTATATCTCAGTGGCTTTATTTTTTTATTCTGCACATATCCATCTGAAAATTAGAAAAAAAGAATTGAACTCAGGTTTTGCAGAGTAAGGTAAAATGGCTTATAAATTTAAGTCATACCTTCTTTTTTTAAAAAAATACTTGGTAGCATTATTAGGGATAGGCAACAGTGGACAGAAGTTTAATTAGAGAAATAATTTTAAAAAAAGAAAAATAATTTGGACTTCTGTCAGGATGCCTGTTTCAAGAAAAAATAACATTTTACATGTTTACTGTTTTTAAAAAATCTCACAGATCTGCATTTCAAATAATGGTTCTTAATTTAGAGGATTCTTTTTGATGATATGTTCAAAAATACTGTTTTTTAATGTTTATCTAATTGTATAGACTTACACCAGTTAAAATGGGGCAGACTTTTTTAGGATTTAAAATTACTTGAAGCCCTTCTTAAAATGCTTTTAAATTAAATTTTGTTTATAAAGAATTTTTAGATTATTTCCTGTAAAGTCTTTAATATAGAAGTATAAATCTTAATTAACATTATATAATGTGACAGTTCAGCACCAAAGCATTACAGTAAGTTTTGCCTGTATTCCAGGTGAGGGCACTGTGATAGTCACTTACATTTCTATAATAGTACTTTGTAGTTTTCAGGGTAAATTTTTTCATTCATTATTTTATGCTATTTTATGCTAAGGTTACCACTGTAATATTGTGGGCAAGTCCCATTTTATACTTGAGGAAGTTGAGACAGCACTGTGTCCTGGATAGGACATGAGTTTTGGAATTATATACCTTAGCTCTAACTTTGACCTTGTCATTTATTATCTGGTGATAATGATTTATTTACTTTCTAGTTTTTTAATACAGCCATTATGTATTCATGATTCAAAAGTGACAAAAGAATCTCAGTAGAGCCATAGTAATATTTCACTTTCATAAAAGGTATGTGTGTACATATATGTGTATTTATATACATTTTTGATACTTGCCACTTACTGTCCTTGGATAGTGTGATAACAGGTAGGTTTTTTAGTATTAAATAGTAATCTAACAGATATTTCCCTCCATAGTTCTAGCTTTCATTGTTTTTCATAACCAAAAGAAAATTCACACAGCCTTATGAAACTGTTTTCAAGAAAAAAGGTATATATTTACTGGGTAATTGTGGTACAGTCCCCATTAGCCTAAAGGGGCAAGTTCAGTGCTTTTAAAGGGGAAGTTGATTTGCACACAGAACATTAGGGTGAAACTCCTCAAAGGAACCTTTAGGGAGAACGACCAAAGTACAGTCCTTTCAGGGAATCTTTTCTCTCTTTTCCCCTTGGGGTAAGCAAGTCTACCATTGAGGAAAGGGAAATCTTTTCATTATTCTTTCATCTTTTACTAGCGATCTCATAGTGCAAGGAGGATATATAGATGAGTAATAAAATTTATTGCCTTGTCAAGGCATCTATATTTACTGACCTAACCTTAGTCATTACATTGAAATTATTGTTTTCTGTGAAGCAGTTTTAATGTATATTAATGTATAAGTGGTGATACTGCAACATTAGATTTGGGCCAGACATTTTAAAATAGTGTAGGTTGGCATGTAGTAATTGCTTAAAAAACACTCTTCATAGTCATTTTTTAAAAATTTTTTTAAAGATTTTATTTATTTATTTGACACAGAGAGAGATCACAAGTAGGCAGAGAGGCAGGCAGAGAGAGGGGATGGGGAAGCAGGCTCCCCGCTGAGCAGAGAACCCAGTGCGGGACTTGATCCCAGGACACTGAGATCATGACCTGAGCCGAAGGCAGAGGCTTAACCCTCCGAGCCACCCAGGTGTCCCTTCATAGTCATTTTTAACTTTAACTGCCACAAATAAAAAATGGCACAAAGGCTTTATTGCCAAGGCAAAAAATAATCCAGATTTTACTCCCAACATTATACCCAATATTTTGGAAGAAGCCAAGAAAAATTGTACGCAGATTCTATTCGCAAAGTCCTTATAGTCTAAAAAGGGAGATAGATTTGCTTAAATAATTGTAAAGTAGGATAGAAAGTAAGGAGTCACTGAAGAGCATACTTTAATTTCTGTGAGAATTGAGAGGTGGTAGAGCTCATTGATTTTCAGATATGATGGTTTATAAATCTTGAGGTGGGAAAAGGTGGGTAGATTAGGAATTGTAAAGAAATACTGACAAAAGATGAGGGGAGAGTGATATTGAGAATAATGAAGGGAATTTCTTAAATAGTTGATTGTGGGGTCTGGTGTTTCTAAGGTAATAAAAGTGAAGGTGGGACAGTAGAGTTGAGAATAAAAGAGTGTCAAGAAACTAGAGACCATGATGAGGACAGAAAACAGGCTTACAGGGAGAAGTGGAAGTGCAGATGGTATGGTCTGGGGGAATTCTTAGTACAAGATTTCAGAGATGCAGCAATTTAAATGTGAGAATATGCAAATATGAACATATGCATATGGGAGTAGGTGTTTTGAAAGGAATGGATGTAAAGATGGATGATGAGAAAGGAATAAGAAGCTATTAAGTCTAAAGGGCACCGACTATCCCACTTCAGAATGCATTATAAGAATCTTAGGAATTCCTGGAAAGTGTGTTAAAAATGCAGAATTTTAGACTCTACTTGCAAAATTCAGAATCTCTGGTTTGGGATAATACCCAGGAATCTTTATCTGTAATGAGACTCTTTATCTGTAATGAGATTCCTGAGTATGATTTTAAATTATAGATGTCTGGGGGGCGCCTGGGTGGCTCAGTTGGTTAAGCGACTGCTTTCGGCTCAGGTCATGATCTCAGGGTCCTGGGATTGAGCCCCGCATCGGGTTCCCTGCTCACTGGGGAGCCTGCTTCTCCCTCTCCCTCTACTGCTCTGCCTGCTTGTGTCTCTCGCTCTCTCTGTCAAATACATACATACATACATACATACATACATAAATAAATAAATAAAATGTCTGGGTCCCCTACTGTAAGATTGATTAATTGGTCCTTAGACATCTGTATCTATGTCTTCATTGAATTAAAAAAAAAATCAGCAATGCTGATGAGATCTCATCTAGGAAGTATTTTCTCAGAAGTGGGGAAGGGGAAAGAGATATCAAAATGGCTTGGGGAGCTTATTTACAGTATGGTTTTCCAGGGGCACCTGGCTGGCTCAATCGGTAGAGCATGTGATTCTTGATCTCGGGGTCATGAGTTTGAGTCCCACACTGAGGATAGAGGTTACATAAAAAAAAAAAATCTTAAATATAAATATATGTGCTCATACATATTAATTTAATATATAAAACTACATAAATAAATATATATATAATATATATAGTTTTCCAGGCTTCAGTTAAAACATTACAAAGTGTCTGAGGATGAGGTCCAGCAATCTACATTTTTAATAAGCTCTCAGGTATCTGTCATGCCAAGCTGAGATCTCTGGTTTAAGGTCTTAGAAGTATTACCAACATAGATTTTGAACCATCCAGGATATCTGTACAAGGCAGATGAACAAGAAGATTTATTGGCAGTTCAAATAGAGTTCTTTCTTATTCTTTTTTTTTTTTGAAGTGACTTCTATGTCTATATTAATGACAGACCATAATTAACAAAGATGTGTTCATTTTGCCCCCTCCTCCAAAAGCTAATGTTATTTTAGATGATTTATGGCTCTATATAATCAAATGATGGGAATATTACTATTATTTTTTGGCTTTCTGATCTGACATGTCAGGGTCTCAGCCTGAAATTCAGTGGAGTAGAAATTGAATGGTGGTAAAACAGTGTGAGATTATTAGCCTTGCAGAGATCCTGAGAGTTACTTAAGCAGGTTTATAATGTGCTTTCAGGTTTGCGCTCTCAGGTACAGGGGTAGCAGACAAGGTACAGGAATGTTCTCTCTGAAATTATTCCTTATTTTCAGTGACCCAGAAATTCTGTCACCATCCTCAGGAACCTGTAACAGAATATCTTTTGTGTACTGCTCCCAAAACATTACTCTCCCTTGCTTCGTTGTTTTACAAATGCAAAAGAAAAAAGCATATTGCCTTACAGTCTAGTGGACTGTATCCTCTCTGTGAAATGTCTTTTTTTGCTGAATTTCCATTTGAGCAGATTTTCCCCCCTCAGTTGAGATAAGGAAGAAAAAGGATACACTCATGATTTTAAGACCTCAAGCCAATTACTTCATTTAAAAAAAAAAAATTCCTTCTAGTATGTTTTCATGAACGCTTGGATACTATTAAGTTAAAGGAGAAAATAATGCACAGGACTTTTTCTCTCTTGAATTATTTCTTGTTCTTGGTGACCCAGAACTTGTTGTCCTGTCCTCAGGAACCTGTAACAGAATATTTTCTGTATAGTTCTTCCCAAAACAGTATCCTCCCCATTCCCATTGTTTTCCAAATGTGTGAATAGATATCAAAGGACTGCTTTATAGTCAAGTGGACCAGATTCTATCGGTGACATATCCTGGCCTTTTAAAAGAATAATTGGATTTTTTTCTTCTTAAATACTGAAAATGTAAGAACTTGGGGAAGTACTTAAAAACTATTATAATTTTAAAAACATTCCCTTGTGGTCCGTCTTTGAACATACATTGTTTTACAGAAAATGTAAACAAAGAGCTTCTGATTTTATTTAGGGAAACAATTTCAACATTTCTAATTTTTTTCATAGTTAAAATTTTTTGTAATGTGATGGTATTCCACCATGTTGATATACCATAATATGTGTATAATTTTCACTAGGTATAGCAAATTTAGGGAATTTTCATTTCTGTCTTTGAAAAATTACAGTTAGAGCAAGTTTTTCCTTTGAGTTAATTTCAGTAGGTTAACTAGATTAGTAATTATATGATTTCTGTACTTCCTGGTGCTTTGTGTTAATCTCTTTTGAATCAGTTATATCAGTGGTCACCAACAGTGTATTACTTGGCCAGTTTTATCACAGTATTACTGGGGTTGAGTATATCAACTTTTTTTTTCGTTCAAATAGCAAGTAAAAACTACCCATCAGCTCATTACTGTTAGTTATATTTACTGAATGCCTGTTTTAGTGCCCATTTAGGAATGAATAATGCTAAATATTTGCAAGCTATTTATTTCATTTAATTTTATACAAATCCTAATAGGTAGACTATTCCCATTTACAGGTGAGGAAATTGAGGCCTGAGTGCTTGACTAACTATATAAGGTCCCTGAGTGCTAGCTGATGAGTAGGCCAAGTCAGAATTTGAACCCAGGTCTTATTCCAGAGTCTTGTTCTTAATCTTGCTTTACTTTACAATGTATGTATTTTTAAAATATTCATGCAGATTTCCCATGTTTTTATACTTACTATATAATTATTTTAAATGACTCTATACTTTCATTGTTATAAAATACCTGCTTTGGGGGCACCTGGGTGGCTCAGTTGGTTAAGCGACTGCTTTCGGCTCAGGTCATGATCCTGGAGTCCTGGGATTGAGTCCCACATTGGGCTCCCTGCTCGGCAGGGAGTCTGCTTCTCCCGCTGACCTCTCTCCTCTTATGCTCTCTCTTTCTCTCTCAAATAAATAAATAAAATCTTAAAAAAAAAAAAAATACCTGCTTTGTTAAAGTTTATTCACTTCATTCAGAGTAAACATTATGTTCTCTAGGCTTTTGCTATTACTAGATGAGACTTCATTATTTTTCTGCATATATATTTTTGCATTTGTGAAATTATTTACTTTGGATAAATTTCAATGAGAGAATACTATATAGATCATTTTTGTGTCTTGCATATGCCTCTTGTGACAAAATATACCCATTTTATTATACCTTTGAATTTTGTAAGCTAGTCTTTAAGAAAAAGTGTTTGGATTAATTGCTACACAGGGAAATAAACATACTCTTACTTGATTATATGTTAATATGGCTTAATGTTTCCGAGTTTTCTTTAACTGTTTTACCCTTATTGGTAACTCTGCCTTAGCATTTTAAAATTACTTGACCATTCTGATTACTTATTTGTAATTCCATATCATGAAACAGTGTACTTTTAAAAATCAAGATGCAAGAGAAGTGTAACATGACTTCATAATGTATGTATAAAAGCCAAAGACTGAAGTTATCTGTGTTTATTTCTGGGTAATTTAAAATTTTTAATTTTTTTAAAATCCTAGTGTGAGGCTTCTTTTATAAAATCAGAATATCTTTCTCTTTAAACTCAGCTGATAGAATGGATGTACTTTATATTGAAATAAGATACAAGACCAGACCTAAGGGATCTCTCTCTACTGGAAATAAAAATATTTTAGCAGGTGAAATAAGTGACCTAATTTTTCACTGGGAAAACTTTTTCCCAATTTTTCATTGTCACTTTTTCTTTAATAGAGATGCTGTTCAATTAAATGTGATTGCTACACGCCAGCTTATTCTCCTTGCACAACAAATGAAGAATCTGGAAGTATTCATGCATGTATCAACAGCATATGCCTACTGTAATCGAAAGCATATTGATGAAGTAGTCTACCCACCTCCTGTGGATCCCAAGAAGCTGATTGATTCTTTAGAGTATGTTTGTTTTAAATTGATACACATTGATTTGATCCCAAAACCTTGGACCCATGTTTACCTATTTATGTGTATCTTTTGGTCTATTTCAGTTTCTCTCTCTTTCTCTTTCTCTCTACACCTACATGTATCTATACATTTATCTCTTCCTTATTCAACCAGTTATTGCATATCTACTATGTTATTACTGTGTAGATTTGTATCTGAATGACTGTTGCTGAAGTCAGGGTGGATCTTTCACATTTGACCAGGTGTGAGGGTTGGAGGAAGGTCTCTGAACAACCCATCTATGATATTAGGGCCTCTGTTTTCCAGGGAGTTAATCTAGCAACTATAAGAAGTGCCTGATACCCATGGAGACTAATGACTTGGCTGTTCAATGGCAAGGTTCTAATTGATTAAAAAATTATTCTTTTTTCCCCTAAATGGAGAATATCTGTATAGAGACCTTAAATTATTAGATGATCGGTCCCATTCCTTTAAATGACACTCCTAGTGTTATTGTTTATTATCTTTCTGAGGACTAGGATCATACCAGCAATTATTTGAGAAATACTTGTGAATATTTGATATGGCATAAATGAAGTCAGCAGGGTCAAGATTTCATTCACTTCAGGCTGCACTTTCTCATCAAGTGAACGAAACAAATAGGATCAGAGCAAAAACAAAAAGAAGGGTCTTTTCTTCTTTAATGGATTAGAGTTATGGAAAATTCTTGTGTCCAAGATATCTGAACATATTCATTAATCAACTCCAATAACAGCCCTGTGGACTTTGTCCTCCTTTGTTCTTCTCTGTTTCCCTTAGGTTTCCTTTCTTCTCAGAGATCATATCCACTTTCAGCTCTGTCTACTGTCCCCTTTTTCTCAAATTATTTTTTTCCTAAAGATGCTAGAGAGTGTTCATCATTTTTCCCAAGTTTTCTCCTAAAGTAAGCATATATAAGTCTTTTTCTTTAAGGCTTTCCTGCTGATCAGTGTGAGGAAGCAGACAGATTTATAAGAAAATAAATAAGAATAGGAGTTTACCAAGTTTTTTTTTTAATTTTTTTTAATTTATTTGACAGACAGAGATCACAAGTAGGCAGAGAGGCAGGCGGAGAGAAAAAGAGGAGGAAGCAGGCACCCTGCTGAGCAGAAAGCCCGATGCAATGCGGGGCTGCAATGCAGGGCTCGGGGCTCGATGCGGGGCTCAATCCCAGGACCCTGGGATCATGACCTGAGCCAAAGGCAGAGGCTTTAACCCACTGAGCCACCCAGGCGCCCCAGGAGTTTACCAAGTTATTCTTATAATTCTGTTTCTGTTTTCTGACTCCATTTCTTAGATGGTCCCAAATACTTAACCTCCTTGTCCCCACAGGTCAGTAGTCAGAAGTGTTTACTCTCTCAGGGAAAAGTTGAATGCAGTAGCTAATGAATCTTTTTACTTTTTCGCTTTTTAGTGGTTGGTATATCTAAACATCTAAGTTGCTGAGAAAGCACTTGTAACCTAATTCTGTATCTCTTTTCTTTGCTCACAAAGAAATCTAGCTAACAGATAATTTTAGGGCAGCTCATAGATTGGCTCTGTAAACTCACTCCCAGTGATGAGGCTTCCTGGCTAACGTCTCCTTGGTTTAGCCAGTTCATACTTTTTGCTGTTGTTCTAGTGCAGCAGCTGTTCCATTTTTTAAGACTCATCTCCACTGTGGAATTTTTCCTAAGTTGGGTAGCAACCTCCCTTCAGTTTCACTAGATTCTTTTTCTTCCACACACAAAAAGTACTACATGCAGAAGAAAACTTATCTTGATAATCTGTTTTATGCTTCCTCGTCAGTTAGAATGGGTAGTTTTAGAGTGTGACATTATACTGACTGTACAACTCTGTATATAACATTATAGACAAGAAGAGTATCTGAAAACAGGTACATAACATAGTGGAATTGGAAATGTAGAATTGGAAAGACCATGGATATCACCTAGTATATCACCCTCCTTTTACAGATGATCAGAGTAGACCTTTTCTTCAGAGACACTGAGAGAATTGGAGGAATTTTGTGACTTCGTAGTAGGTTGCTAATTGAAGTTTTATAGCATGGTTCAGTGCATTTCATCACTTACCTTAGTATTTGTTAGTCTTGCTGGTGAGAACGTAACAGTTTTAAGGGCTTTACATGAGCTACTTAGATCCTTAGGCCTTTTATATTATTATAAATGTATGTTCATCGCAAATAATTAACATATGGTGCTGTTTTGGTGGTTATATACAGATCTGTAATTCCTAATCTGAAACCTTTGCGGCCAGATATATTTTGGAATTTCTCTGGACATCAGAAAGAAAATGTAATCTGTGTACTCTGTAATATGAAGTAACTTCAGCTAGATCTGGGGTAGCACCCCTGATCAAACATATGAAGTGTACGAATATTTACCCTAAGTGGTACTTTTTAAAAAGCCATAAATGAGTTCAGATCAGTTATTGCCACCACCGTATTATTTATGAAAGAACTCTCTTGGCTTTCAGAGCTTTTGAGATATAGAAATTTATAAGAGATGTGGACTTGTAGTTGATGTTTAATGAAAGTAAGATTCGCTTCCTTTTTTTTTTTTAGTAAAAGTTGTCAAATCATTTGAGTCAGCAACAGATATGTTGAAAATGCAAAGTTAAGTGGTTTTGATTTTATAGTAAAACATCTGAAAATATTTTTGCATGCAATTTCTTTGCTAACCAGGTGGATGGATGATGGCCTAGTAAATGATATCACACCAAAGTTGATAGGAGACAGACCTAATACATACATATACACAAAAGCATTGGCAGAATATGTTGTACAGCAAGAAGGAGCAAAGCTAAATGTGGCGATTGTAAGGCCATCGATTGTTGGTGCCAGTTGGAAAGAACCTTTTCCAGTAAGTTGTGAGAAATCTTTGTGAATAATGGAATTGAGAATTTTAAGTCTTATCTTTGTATAAAAAGAGGTGGCAGTTGTTTGAGCAGGTGTTATTTACTGTACCTGGCTTACTATGGCAAAATTTTTCTCGTTCATAGAAAGAGACACTTATTGGTGCTTTTTTGTAATGTGATGCTGTGTATATAGAAATGCAGATAAACATTTAAAAACTCTTAACTGAAAATTAAATGAAAGGCTGCGATGTTGTCTGGAGTCAAAGTAGACCTTGCATTATACGTTTTCTCTGTAACTGGCAAGATATTGGACTCTGACACATCAGCATTTGTTGTATTTTAAAATTATTTACTTTTTTTTTTGCACCATTAATTTCCCTCGTGGAGATAAAAGAAATAGAGATAAGAATATTCAGGATCTGATTTTATTTTGTTTGTTTTTGGGTACCAAAAAGAGGCAAGCCTTCCAAAGGGGTAAACTCTTCCCTGTAAAGATCACAAGTTAAGAAAAGCATAAGAGATTGCTATGACAATTTGCTCTAGAAAAGCAGGCTATTATGGTATTTGTGAATCCCTGGAATAAGAGAAAATAGATATAAACTAAGAGATTAATTGATTTATAAAACACCTAGGTCTCTGTAATGATAATAAGTGATAGCATCTCTTTTGCTGTTTTGACAGTGCTGTCTTTTCCTCTGTTTTATTCAGTAATTTTGAGGAGGATTTCCCATTTCCGCCTAAAATCAGGATGCTACTTCAGTAAATAGAACAAAATCAAAATTGAGTAGGTTTAATTTAGCTAAAATATTTGACAGATATAAAAATAAAGTATTTGACCGATATAAACTCCTTTTTATTGAATTCTCTTTGTAGAGAGTTAATGGAAGAATTAGGTAACCCTTTGAAAATGACTTAATTTCACCATTTGCAATATCAGGAGAACACTGCTTCTGTTATAGAAGGAGAGAAATACTCTGATCTGAATGCTGTCTTTTTTAGTTTTTAGAAGAAAACTAAGTATATATATGGGTTATATATTTCAAATAATAAATCTCTAGTTTATAATATTTCTAAGCTCCCTCTATTTAATTTTTGTATTAGGGATGGATTGATAACTTTAATGGACCAAGTGGTCTCTTTATTGCGGTAAGTAAACCTTATGACTTACTTAACATTCTGCATATTTTTCTGTTTTCTTTGTGTGTGTGTGTGTGTGTGTGTGTGTGTGTGT